>OX421455.1:36020826-36035826 GCA_949126865.1 Montipora capitata | reverse complement strand
AATTCAGTCTGTTTTCTGTATTTTATACTGAAGGATTTCAAAATTTAACCAATCCAGCACTAAGGCATACAGTAAAACCCAGTGTATAAGAAACTAAAATTTAAGAACCTGTCAGGCTGAAATTTTCATTTTAAGCACAGTTCACATTAGAACCATTTCAGGTTCTTAATTTCCAAAAGTAATGTAAAGTCAATCTATTTTATTTTCAATACAGTACTCTTTATGTTAGAGTGCTTACACTATGTCCATAAAACAACAGTTACTACAATACTGTTACTACAATACTGTGTTGGTCACTATCATTCAACTGGAACAGCTTTAGTGACAAATACACAAGGAAAACCAAGTATGGTATTCAAGACAATGTGAAACGGTCTATACTTTGCAAAACAATAGAAAACAATGACATGTGCATAACTTAGCACTATTTTGTATAATTTATGTGCCTTTAATGTTTGCACTCTACTATATTCCACGTAACTAGCATGAAAATGTCTGAATAATTTAAGATAAAAGGCCACTCCCGCTGATGGGAAACCGGAGATAAGCGCTGGCCTGATGGGCCTTCTTGCTTGTAAGCAGATGCAAGTACTTTTTTTTTTACCAAAAATTAAGAACCCATTTTAGAACCTAGATAGCCTGGTACAAGAACCTGTTCAAGGCAAGGCTGACTTGGGAAAAAATGGGTTCTTATATGAGTGGTTTTACTGTACTCTATTTGACGAGATATGTCTAGAAATGCAGGCAATGGCAAAAAAGGCAGATTCAGTGAAATTTTGTCAAGAGGGGCGACATGTGGCGGATTTGGAAGAATCCTCCATCTTTGCCATTTCCAGTAATGAACCTACATTTCTGGACATAAGTGCATTTGACTAGCAGGTTATTTCCATTACACTACACAGTGGACAAATAGAATCCGTCAGGTTTATTAGGTTTCCTAAGGCTTTGCTTCAGTGGTGGGCATGTACATCATTTTGTTCAAGATAAAAATTAATACCAAGAACAAATCTATGGTAGACAAAAGCAAATTTGCACATGTTCTTTGCCATGAAATAATATCTCAAACACCCACAGCTTGTCCCCATTCGACCTTGCAACTCAGTTAGTAGAGCAATGGTGATGTAATCTGGAGGTCTTGAGTTCAATTCCCACCTTAGTCAGAGTTTATGTCTGCTCTTTTGTGGACCCATGTCTAATAGTAGGGCTAATGCTCACAGAAAACAGCACTCCAAATTATGCACCAATAAATTTCATGGTTGTCAGGGGACAGTTTGTGACATTTATCATATGGAGTGCACATCTTATTATATGAGTCAATACTGGATGCAAGTGTGTGAAAAAAGAAAAGACAGGGAAAGGTGAAACTCAAACGCATCACTGGTTTTTGAATTTCTCACTCTGATTTGAGCGTTTTCATAAACAGTGCTCAAGTGTTAAAAGGTGAAAGCATGGGTAACTCAGTAACTGAAATGGGATGATAAAAAGACTATTGTCAAAACTGAGAAGTGTTTTCAAAGCAAATGACATGTAAGTTTGCAACACCCAAACCTCTTGTGTGTCATTGTTATTGGAGCCCGGTGGGGGGGGGGGGGAACTCCCATATGAAACAGACGGGGATGCGCGTCGTCTCGCTTAGGGGTGTAAATTTTGGATTTTGGTCTTGCTTAGGGTGTTCCGGGCAAAGTGCCAATATTTTAAGCCCCAAGGTCAAAATTTGCTTAAGCCACGCCCAGATTGGTCTCCTTTAGGGGTCACAAAAAGCTTGAGCCACGCCCAGATGATCTCCTTTAGGGGTTAAATTTAAAATTTCCGATGAGCATCCCCGTCTGTTCCATATGGGAGTCCCCCCCCCCCCCCCCCCCCCGGGCATTGGAGGAACTGTCAAAAAATACAACGTATCGCCGGGCTATCGTAGTCTTTGGGACATCTCGTATGGAAATCCATTGTCGCATGTAAACTTTTAGATTTCGTTTTCGAGGCCTTTCCTCGTCTTCACCAAGCAAAGAGAGCGGCAAGCGTTCTCTTCCAACAAAGAAAGAGTTGAGCAGCCGCCATCTTCGTTTACACTTGACTTACAAATCGTACGCGCAGGATTCGGGAAATTTGCAACACTTTATTTGCTGCGAGACAAGTTGGTCACGCACGCGATACTACGCGCAACAAGGGGTTTCAAATCGCAATGCCAGAATGTTGGGAAACAAGTTGAAGGAAAATGTTGCCTGTATTACCGGAACTTAATCCTTTTCTGCGATTCGTGACAAAAGCTTGCAATTTATTATTAATGAAGTTTACTTTCCAACACAATTGCACTGCAAATTTGCGTTGACGTTAAAAAGTTGGCATAAAGCAATAATCTCTTTTTTGCGACATTGTCGAGGAATATTTTTTATTTTATTTTAGATTCTTTACTCGTTGCGAAAGAATAAAGATCAGAGATACAACCAGTCAAGTTTATCGGCATTACTCATAAATTATGTTCTTACTTTTTCAATCTCATGCCCGCTCCAAAGAAAAATGAGATCGGTTTTCGTGAGTTGTAACCTGTTCACGGACTGATTTTTTTTAAGAAGAAAGTGATCCGTGTGATAGTTTAAATAGAGAAATAACTTTTTGTCACAAACAACCAACGTCATATACTCGCCGCGGGTTCGGTCGCTGAAAATATCTAGTCGGTACTTTTAAATGTTGCATGCTCCTCCCTTTGTCTTCTCTTCAGACGGTTGTTTGAAAGACATCCTTCAGCTATGTAATAAAATAAAATGAATGTGCGTAAATGAAGCCATGATTTGCAAACGGAAGTAAGTAAAGCCTTAGCTATCATGACATCGTTTATTATTTATTGCCGCCTTTAGTTTTTAATTTAGCTTAGTTGAAAAATCTTCTGATGGTGAATTTCAATGAGAACTCGGTTCTTTTTAACATGTAGATTGACTTAATTCAAATAAATGAAATCGTAAAAGATAATTCGTTTCTTTGGAAACGATGGTCAAGCACTTATGAAATACATCTTGAACACAAAAAGCAGGGCTTGGTTTTATATTCTGAAATTAATTGTTCAAATTGAGTTTTCTATGATGAGAGAATAAAAAAAGAAGATCAATTAGTACTAGGGCACTTTCCACGATGAGAAGCTTACCTGTTTGGAACAAATTTAAAAAAAAAGAAAAAAGAGAAACAAATACTGTAAACATTGGAAATAGGAGAAAAGTATCCCTTCCCCTTCCTCTTACAAAGGAATTCGCACGCATAGCGATGCTTGCGAAATGTGAAACGGAGGTCTTCATTCTAATGGACACAGAGAAAAAAGAATATCAACTTCCATTTTCCTTTCCCGCCGCATTTCTAACTAATCCGTTCGCCATTTTGCCGTGCGCACGCCTCTAAAATTTCGCTCCAATTTTTCTCTTTGAATTTGAAATTGTTTGGAGTAGGGAGAGGGACGGGTGGGTGGTTCTTACGGTCCAGACCCAGATTGGTCGAAGCTTGGTTGGTGCCAACCATGCTGCGAGCAACTCCGCCCAGGAGTTTAGCTGGTTCGCTTCTTACTTTTACTCCCCGAAAATCAACCCCCACCCCCAGGGGAGCTTACTCGTGGGTTAGCAGTTATCATTTTCCCTTTACTCTCCTTGGTCACCTAGAACAACATATCGCTTTGGAAGATAATTTGCGTTTATCTTGGTCATTTGGTCAAACATCCATAGGGCATCAGATAACTCAGTGGATTTGTCCCTTTACCTTTGCTACTGATAACGTTTTCGCAAAACAAAATCTGTGACCTTGCAATTTCTTCGTGTACAAAATTTCGGTGCATCCGACATTCTGGATTTTACGTCGAGCCATGAAACCCTAAGAAGCTGCTTTTGCTGTTGTTAAATGCTGTATATTTGCCTGTTTTTTTTTAACAATTTGAGCATTGTAAACAGCACCTTTGCAGTGTCGGATCTAGGAATATTTTAAATGGGGTGAATTGAAAGAATCGAAATATATACGCTGACAAAAGTCCAGATAGTTCGGGCTGCCATTTTGACTTCGTTAACGTTTTGCATTAATAAAAATGTTCACGTCAGGTAAACAGTATCTCATCCAGCAAAAATTAAAAATACAATGAAAAGGAGATAAATAGAAAAAAAAAAGGAGGGAAAATGGGGGGTTGCTACCCTATTCAGTTCCCCACCTTCCTGGATCTGCTACTACCTTGACTTAGATGGTTTTACTCGTGCGCCCTAAAGGCCGGATCGACGAAGTTGTGTCAGAGACTTTTTTTCACTAAAAAGTAATAAATATAGCGGTCAAAAATTTAATTACTGTTATTGCTTTTATGAGAAAGAAATAAAAATATATTGATCGCTTCTCAAACGACGTTAACTTTCACCATTTGAATTGTAGAAATTAGTTTAGTTTTAATGATATCAACTTTAAATCTTCGTCTTAATTAAAGGGTTTTTTGTGTTTACAAATCGATACCACGACAGTAAAATAGTATTAAACAAGGGAGTACAAAGTCCGGGGGTTCATTGCCACGTGACCACATAATCGAGTGGAAACATTGGGCGATGTGTTATCTATCAAATACGCGTTATAAATTTAGTTTATCATAAGTGCAAAAATGTCGCCCGGGAATATGATATTTGGTGTAAAAGATCCCATGATTGATCTGGAATTTTACAGTTTTGTGGACCTTTTGGTGTTCTGATTGATTTTTGTGCACATTAGGCAAATGGCGCCAGCATATTAATGAAAATGTAATGTATCCAGTGTGAATCACAAACCCAAACATTTTGAGTCGGAATTTCAGTAATTAACTTAAGGCTTAAGAAATTTTACGATTTTGTGAGGTACAAAGCGCAAAATCACTTCGAGTTATTGACATTTCAATGCCAAATGAAAAGAATGAAAATGTGTGACACAAATCCATTTGGTAGTTTTTGTCTCTGTTTTGCTTTCTTATTCAGTAATCATGTGCACATGCTTTCATGCCTACTTTAAGTGAAATGTTCCGTCATCTTTTGTGGCTGAAAATTGATCTGTAAAATTAATACAAGACTGCGAACACCAAAGCCTATCTACTTTATTTCAGGAGACTGGAGATATGCTTAAAACTTTTTATTATTATAGGTTTTCTTGGATTTTTAACATTCTATGGAAATGGAAAAAAATTGTTGATTCAATTCATTGAACTGATAATGAAATTGAATCCTTCTAGAACTGACTTCTTATTCTATTGTGTCCATATCAAACTATTGAATAGCCCGGAGCGAAAACGGTCACTTTTATCGGGTTAAAAATTTCTTGATCAAACAAATTAAGAGAAAAAAAACTCTGTGTGAACGCCGGTCTTGAGCATGTATTATCCGTGATTTTAATATTGATATTTTTATTAAGTCTTCTTTTGTGCATAATTGACGGAACACTTGCAGAAAACATTCGAGGTGAGATTAGGGGGCGTAAAACGAGGTCATTTTTCTTTTTGCCTAAGGTACACTGAAAGGTGGATGGATGGAAAATACAACTTTTTGTATTTCACTTTGCCGAGGTTATTTAAATACGAAATCATTTTCCCATTTGTAAGTGTAAACTATAAATTTTCGTCAGCAACATTTGCGAATGAAAGACGTATTTTAATGGGAAAAATACTTCTTTGGTTTCACACATCATTCTCCTTTAGCGAGAACCATACTTAAACACATGGCAAAGTTATCATTAATGAAATGTGATTGGGTATGGCATGTTGGAAACTGTGAGATTTTTTTTCTCTGTGTTCAAATCATAAATACGGCGATCCGCGCTAACCTTTTGTCTTTTCTCGTGGAAGAGTCTACACTGTATCTCGCGTTACTGATCCATTCGAGTGCCTCCTTCATTTTACGTTCCTAAGCGCGTAAAAGGCAACTTTAAGTCAGACGTGACTAGTCTGTCGCGATCAAAGGACACCTCGAAACAAAACCACTAATAACTGACAAGGTTTAGATCGGTCAACTATGAATACGAAAATTTTCTTTTATCAAACGAGTTGATAAGGTAAATTAACCACCGAAAAAAAGATTTGTGATGTGGCGTTTGGATCGTTACACCTTCGTCAGAGCAAATAGTGACTTCAGAAATTAACCACTTCAACTATGAAGACGACTTCGTATAAATTCGTATGCTGTTTTAAAACGGTTATGGCTGGGATGGATACTCCAAAATAAGGTGTGGTTAAATTTCCACCCTTTGGTTTTTGTGAAGTTTCTTGGGTCATTTTACACAATATTATCATAATTCGCGTAAACCTAAATTACTTTTCTAAAAAAAATTGGCCGATAAACTAACAATCTTTAAACCGATTCCTATTATTTCGAAAGGAAGCTTTTTTCTTGGTAATTGCTTTTAACTTTATTGTTGCTTCCATGAATTGAACCGTTAGCAAATTAATTCAATAAATCACTCAATTTCTTGCTTGTTTAGCGTCTTTTGCATGTTTTCATTTGCTATGGCTTCCTCCATCCTTATTCCTACACGCATTTAACTGTTTCACTCCCAAGATCTGAATGTTTATTCTCCTTACTTACTGCCATACAGTACGTTTTATGTCAGTTATGGGAATTTGATGATGTATCTCTACAAGAAAACCCAAGTGATAAATTTCTTTATTCTCATCACCAGTCTGCTTGACAATGTACTGAGTTTGTGAGGAGAAAATTTATATCCATCATCTGTCTTGGGAATGAAAGTTTCAAGGTTCAAGGTTCAAGTTTGTTCAACTTCAAGTTAACAGCAAGTTACAGTTGTAGTTAAGACTATTAATGTAATCACAGGGTTAATTTAAAGCACAAGGAGGGATTACGTTTTTTCAAACGTTGGCCGTGTAGCACTCATATTTGAATAGACTTAACTGATTAGAGTGTAATGTGAAGTGCTAAGTATCTACCCCATATGAACCATGTGAGCGTTAGCCCTACTGATGGAAATGGGCCGACACAAGGACAGAAAAACTCTGACCAGGGTGGGAATTGAACTCACGACCTTCGGGTTAGATCACCGCTGCTCTACCGACTGAGCTACAAAGTCAGCACCTTTACTTTAGTAACCCTGCAAAGTTTCAGCGTATTAGGTGTTATATCAGCTGAGAAAATGTAAGTTGAAATTTGACAAATTTACAGAAATTTGCATGACTGGGGGTATACGTCATACCCCCCAATCATACAAACGTCTGTAATTTTTTAAAGTATTTTTCAACTTACATTTTCTCATCATGACAACGCCGGCTTTCCCATGATAAACTGGCTCGTATAAATTTTCTCGCTCCAAACACTGCATTTTTGTGGCCTTGCTTGCTTTGCCGCAGGGTTACTAAAGTAAAGGTGCTCTTTCTATTTCTGGTATTAGTTTTTAATTTTAACTTATTTGAATTTTCGGCCGTCATTTTGGAGAAGGGTCTATTTTCATTCAGTTCCTCAATTTAAATTCACAAGACATCTGCTAATTAACGTAAAATTCCTTTCGGTTTGGTTGTTTCCTTGGTAATGATTAGAAATAAAGGGCTCTCGGTTATAATACACATTAAAACCTTTCTGTAATTTTTCGATTCTTTTAACACTTAATCTTTGCAAATTTAACTATCATATGTATTACTAAGTGGAGTGTGATCCGTGTTTTATTTGGTTTGTTTTATTTGAAGGTGTCTTCCAAATAAAGTAATCATTTTATCTTTTTAAGTTGTAATCAGCCAAAAGATGCTTTTTGGTATAAATGACTGTCACTTTTAATTCTCTTAGGCCCGTTTCAAACGTCGAACTTTACTTGTGCCGAATCTAATGCAAATGAGAAAAATCTATTGTTTTCGTTCATTTGCATTAGATTCGGTACATGTAAAGTTCGACGTTTGAAACGGGCCTTAAAGACGAGACTAAACTTGTCTCGTTATGGCTGATTAAAACTCAGGCCTCTGTTCTCTAAACCGATAACAGTTTTTTGGCCGATGACATTTCCTTAATACAGCAGTATTTAAATCGCGATGTATGTTAAATCGCTTTGGTAACGAGACTACAGAAAATGTTCATTCCTCAATTTTGAAGAAAAATTTAGCCTGATGTGAATGAAGGCTTTCCCTTTTTTAAAGCGACGAGCGACAGATAAAGAAATGAACCTGTTAACATTCGTTAGCTCTGAAAGTTGGACTCTCGGGGGAAAAAAATGCCCCTCGAATTACAACCCCGACTCTTCATCGCGTTGCTCATTTTATGGCTCTAGCTCCACAACAACTTCGAAAGCTGTGTCGTAATCTGTTGTTCTCTTTTTCTTACTTGATCTTTTCACTTCTTTGTCCAATTTACCGGCTTTAGTCCATATCCTCGAAACAAAAAAGTGGTAGCGCTTAGGGGAGAAGACATGCTAATTCAGTAAAAACTTAACAAAACTCTGCCAAATCCATTTTATACGTGACGATTTCGGTCCTTGTAAGCTAAAACTTTCCATTTTTTCATTAGCACCCTTCAACCGTAGCTTAAACTGTCAACAGGGTTGTCTGGTTGTGTCTATTGTCCCTGAGCCAGCATATAGAAATTTGGTAATTTGAAGGAGAGGTATCATTGGTGAGATTGACAATGCGACACAGCATTGAGGTTTATATGTTAAAATTTACTGTTCAAGAATTATGCGATCTTCAGGAGAATCCTAAACGGCGTTAAGCGCCCGAATTGGAACTCTCTTTGAATTACGTTTAGCATGCGATTTCCGACGAGATAGTGCTGACATTTGTACAATGTCCGAAACAGTCACTTTTCTGTCCTTGAAAGGAAAAGAAACTTTTCGGCAGGAAGTTCCCGAGGGTGTTCCGAAAGCCGAGGTATGCGTTGTTTCGAGAATGTTGTAGTTATTCGAGTTTACTTGGCGAATGTAATTGAAGAGTGCCCTCTTTCCGGTTTCGATGTTGCATGGCAACACTTTCTCGCTAGAAACTTTATCAGTGATGTCGAGCACATATCACAGCAAGTGCTTTCGCTTTGTCGCATATGCTAACGTCGAGTTAGTGTCGCTTGTATGGAGGATGAACACCTTGTGCGTACGTAAGACTTTTTCTCCGCAGACTCAGACTCAGACTCAGACTCAGACCGAACTTCCCTGGGAAAAGGAATGAAAACGTGCACCGCATTTTTCTTGTTCTCAAGAGATAAACAAATTAATGACTTTGGAGGTCTTCGTGCGGACTTATCATGAATGCCACAAAAGACTGTTGAAGTTCAATTGTTTTCCACCGACCTGTTAGAAATCTTCGCATTGCGCAAATATGTCAGCGGATGCGCTTAAATGTTCGTTTTATGCGAAATTGTGCCCACTGAAATGGCATCACGAACGCGTTGATCTAAATTATGAAATTGTGGCGAAGAAATTGAAGTTATTGGGTAACGTTTTGCATATTCATGTGAAAAGAATTGAACTGTAGGTCAAAAGTATTCAGTTTTTTTCACCTGTTTTATCTACTGTAATTGATTTCCTTCACTCACGTGCAATATTGTCATCCTCGTATCACGTTTTCGTCTTCCAAGTGCTCTCTGTTCTGAAACCAGAAACATCTCCTTTTCGCTTCGCAAAATTGTTGATGATTTGTGTGAAATATAGGGAACTGACGATTTCGAAGATTACGCTTGTTGTGAGTTAGCTTAGCAGTGGGAAGGATTGGTGCATATTCTCGCATCATACTATGTATTCTTAATAAGAGAAAAGGTACCTTCCAAGTTGATGAGTAAATATAACATTGATGGATAATCATAGAAAGAGATTTTGAGCGGTGATTTTTTCGGATTGTCGTCGTCTTTGCTTGGTTAATGTTGAATAGCAACTTTAATTTTGAATTTTTTGAAGTTTATCATCAATCATAACTTTGTGATGCGGGCATCGATGCCAATCAAATGATTCTTATAATCACATGCGATTTTCCGTTTTTTTTATTTCCGCTTTCTTTTCCCTTAATTTATGAAAGACGCGATAAACTTTGAGTTTTTCTTGGAATATCGGGGCGCACATTCCATACTTGGTTTCGTTTTAAAGATGGCACTGTAAAAATTTTTCAATTATAATCGGACCTTTTTCACTGCTTCCTTACGCTTTGGCGTTGTGAGAATATTCTATTTAGAATTGAATATAATGTAAATGAATGGTGACCACATCATTTAACGCACTCGCGTTGAACTCAAGCGGAGAGCAAGGCCACAAAAATGCAGTGTTTGGAACGAGAAAATTTATACGAGCCAGTTTATCATGGGAAAGCCGGCGTTGTCATGATCCAGCCAATCACCTAGCTAATGACTTAAGTGACGGGAAAGCCATAGTGGCCCGTCATGCCCCGGTCGCGGGCAAACGCCAAACCAGGTGTCGAAGGCATTTTTAATGAAGCCGTGTTTACTCGTGCCATCGTCATGGCGAAGTGTTGTTTCCTCAGAAGTTTTTGGATTTTCCCAAGGCACTGATCACTAGGAATGCTAGCCGAAAATCACTATTTGTTCAATGGCAACTATCGAGAGAGTTTGATGATACATCGGGCAAGGTGTTCGACCTTTGCCGTTCCTTGCGTCGATTTATAAAGTGGACTTCAAATGTTATGTCAGTATTATAGAGCGGCAGGTGGACTTAGAACCCGAAATTCACTTGCAGTCGCATCTCGACAATCATGATAGCTTCGGCGGCCGCCAGAGCGCACCATGGGCGCGAGGAAAAACTTTCCAGAGAAGAAGCGTACAGACGCTCTCAGCTTGTGTTAGGCGATGGAGATAGCGTGGCCTTACCCGCGGAGGAAGAACTTTATACACCTCTCGCGCCTCACTATCTACTAGTACCGTTTAAGGATTGTGATTATGGAGTTCAAGATGGACAAGTAAGTCGAAAATCAATTTTACCTGCCTTTGAAGTATCAAGCGCTGATTGTAGGTCATATTTGGAGTGGGCTTATTGGACGCAGCAAATCTCCAGCGGCAGGCAGGGCGGTAGAATTTTGAGCCAGCTTGCTGTTAGCATTCGAATATACCAGTCGCCACAAGGGGCTATCAGCGACAAGATTTGTCCAGGCCTGACCTCATTCGATTTTTAACGTTCTCTTACGGCAAAAGAATTGGATAGTTTGATGTCGAATTTTCGTTTGCTCATTCCGCGAGGGTTGGCGAGGAAGCTCTTTATACCTCGTTGGCATGTGTAAATATTTAAATATTATGCCAGTTTGTGTAGAGAATGCATTTTCCTCGAAATTCGACCATGGATCGTCTATTTTTAACGAAAACAAAAGGCGAAAATGTATGTCGTATTTTTCCTTTGTGGCGGATTTTTCGATAACTCTCAGAAATGACTTATCCTTACTGTAATTTGATAGTAAAAATTGGCGAATTAATTATGACTTCCTTTTTCGCGATTTCCCACCGAAAAGCGAACTTCGCTTGTGGAATCTACCCGATTAGCTATTGAGTTCTGACAAAATGTTCCGCGTTTAAATTCATCGGCTATTATTTTTGACGTTCGATATCGCACTGTATTTTTGAAAGCTATTTATTTCTATTGTTAACGAGTCACTGATTATAGAATATCAAGGTTCAAGCTCCATTTTTTCGCTTAGAAAAGCTTGTATATTCCTTTGCTAAAAGTAAATTACGATCGATGCCGATTAATTCATTTTCTAATTTAAGCACTGCTGTGACACTAAACGAGAGGGCAAAAATACATTTTGTAGGCAAATTTCATTGTGATGATTGCCGATTTGAATTGGAGAACGTTGTATTCGTCTCGTCTGCGGAGGCTTGGTGATAAACACTCTTTTTGGCTGAGTTCCGTAGCTTTCAGAAGCACACAAAAGCTAACTTTAAAGACAATTTTCTTTCTGGAAATGTCAAGAAGCAATTTAAAAGTCAAACAAGTCTCGTAGCTGTACAAACGTCGAAAGCTGTTGCTTGATTTGAGCAATTTGTTTTCCATTTGCTATAACTTGAGCATTGTGTGCGAGTTTGAAAACATTGCGAATTAGCTTCTTCGATAGTGAATAGACAAATGGAAAATTTACCGATAAAACTTTATTAGTAGCTCTACTTTTGCCACTGACAGAAGCCAAATCGCTTTGTCCTTCGTCAGTGTTATTTTTTAATCAAAAGTCATTCTTATATTTGTTAGTGCAGCCAAAAAGGTAGGTTCGTCTTTTGACTCGAATTCGTGAAATACTGGCAATAATCTTTTCTTTAAAAATCGCACACTTTGGAAAATTAATGAAGAATGTACGAAGAATTCCTTGGGTCCGCTGTAAATACACTTATGTGAGATTCCGAACCGCAATTTCGATGAATATTAATAATTTTTATCGTGAAAATGACAGTCCCTTTAATCTATCATAAACTAAACTATTCACCTTGATTTTACGAGACCAAAAAAGAGATTTTAGATTTTTATTTCTACGAAACCGATCGCGCAATTTAAGGGTAAGTGGTGCGAGGCCATATGATAGCGAATCGTCAAAGTTTGTGACCTTCGTTTTTTCAGTATGATTTCGGCATGTTATATGCTTATTACAGCAACCTGCTCTTCATATAAATAAAACAAGATTCCATGGAAGACCGCAAAATTGGGAGGAGTTGAAACGACTCGAAGAAAGCACCTGATTTTTTACTAAAATTGTTTACAAAATCTCCGAAAATTCTCGAAGTGTATTCTTGCGATTGGAAGTTCGAGTTAGCTTACATTCCGTTGAGGATGGCCCAACATTTTTTTGTAAATAAATCGGTTACGTACTCCATAATAACATGGTACAAATTGCCTTTAATCCTTCTTCGATTTCTCGTAATTTAATTGCTGAAATAAAGCTCAGTGTATAGGTAAGATGCGAAAAGTTCTGTTTCAACAAGTTATTCAAATTAGGGGCGGCAAAGAGCTGGGTCGTTCGCGAATCTCGATGCCGTGGTAAATGAAATATTAATAGTGTAAAATTTGCCCTTCAAAGAGTTGATTTACATACTTTCAATAATTCATTAAACTCTTTTGTTTGGGCCCCTTTCCCCATTTGTTAAGTTGATAAAATATTTAAATTTCGTTCCCTCGATTTGAGACAGGGTAATGCTTTGTTTACCTAACTGACAAGTGACGGAAAGGTATCCCATCCTAGCCGCTCTTATTGAAAAATAAAGAATTGTTACACGACAAAACACACGTTTTCCTTCGAGTCTGTGAGATTTCAACTAGTATCTTTTTTTATTGACTTGTTTTTAAGGAGCACGATTTCTAATTAGTGGAAGATTGAACCCCGTGGACGAGACGATGTTCCTCGAACATTTTCAATCCGAACTTTTAATTTCGTGAACATTAAACTTGTAAGTCGATAATTTAATTTTCGTTTCGCCGGTGGCGTACAAAACTTTTGCTTTGGTTTCAAGAGTTCATTTACAATGCTATTATCGGCTTCTTTACATTTTCTTTTAAGGTAACAGTGGGAATCTTATTTCTAGTTCAAATCGTATTGATGCATTTCACCTTGTTGTGACACTCCATTTGTAACAATCCTAAATCGACTCGCAGACTTTGCTTACTGACCGCGGGAGTTTAGAAACGTTCTTGCAACGGGCAAACAAAGTTGCTATGTTGTGTAAGAAGTCGTCGAGTTTTCACTCACGGAGAGTAAGGTTCTTTAAGATGCGGACGTACAAAAATGTCCCACATATCTTAAGTCTTCTCGACCTTTTACTGTATTTGTTAATTTTTCCTTAAAGAAACAACAGTTATTTGAAACTGTTTGTGTTCCCTGTTACCTCCATAGAAAAGGCTTTGTTCGCTGCTAGGGCTGAAACAAAGCCATCTCTGATAAAAGGGTTGCTTTGATAGAGAGGCGACCCCCTGTCGCTTGCAAATCTAACGACTAAATAAGCTATCGGGTAATATTTAGATACCCTGCTGATTGCAGAAAGACAACATTACGGCCAACAGCTGTAAACCTACTCACGGTACCTAGCTAATCTGCTCAAACTGTTGCACTATTGCCTAGCCCAGCCTGGCTGAGGGAAGAGGTTCGCCATGTATAGCAATCTCGGGAACCGTCTTCCCAGAAACACTCGCGTTGAAACGTGCATCTCGATGAATCTCTGCTCTCCAAAACAAGCGCGGTTTTTTTTTTCTCGAGTTATTATGACGAGCCCTGAACTTAATCAGCAAGATGAAATTGGATGAAGCGTAGGACCTCTGCGGGAAGGAAAAAAATATTTTAAAGTGTTTGCGTAAAGTTGATGAACAGTATTTCCTAGGCGTTATTTTCGCGTTACACCACGGAATGGTTGGGCATTTTTTGGCGACAAGGCTCTTACAAGCCTCTCTCCATCTGATAGAACTTAACTGAATAGACTGTCCCCATTTATCGCTGTTGCTGAAGCGTCATCTAATGTCTTATTAGCTGGAGAAAAATATTTAGCCTTTTGTTCAACTATTCTCATATTTATTAGAAATTAAAAGTAGCACCCGCGTTATTTGCTGCGAATTTATCAATTACCTTGCGATATTCTCCACGGTGACTCACGCCCGCATTCTAATAAGTAAATTCACTTTTTTAATTTAATGGGAAAAATAGAGCCTGTTGTTCGCGATCGTCGCCACATAATTTTGACTTTCTAATTTGTGGTTGGAGATAGCTATAAGCCAATCATATTCGCTTGGTCATCGATTAACTTCTCGAAATATAATTACGTTCCTTTTTTCAAAATAAACGCTAGTTTCACTTCCGATTTAATAGTAGATAGTTTCCGATTCTGTGATATGAGAAGTGCAAATTGCCCTGAAGTGCTATTTTCTTAGATCTGAAATTTCACTCTTGCTCTATTTGATAACTGTCCAGTTCCCGCCTAAAAAGCATCCTTGTTGAAAGAATCTTCCACTTAATTCTTATCGAAAGTCTTTATTTTTCCTTAAATTAGTAGCTTTCGTTGAAAAAGGAAATGGAATTTGAATAAATCCTTTCCCCGTTTAACAAGCTAAGAAGTAAATTACAGTTAAATGTCTTTTTAAAGTTGTCCT
>OX421455.1:35958326-36015826 GCA_949126865.1 Montipora capitata | reverse complement strand
ACTTGATCCGTGTACTCGGTTTCAAAAGGAGACAACGGGAATGCCCAGTGGAAAGAAAAGTTTGGTACACTTTACGACAGCTTTCATTTGCCTGCAGAGCCATTCGCTGAATAACAGGCGCGGCATTTGCAGCCTGTGAAATGAAAGTTACAAGATAGGGTAAGCTTTGACTCGCTTTGCTTTCTTTGCAGTTATATAACAATGCTTCCCGGCGTAGAAAATTTATCAGGAATTCGAACTTTCAGAGTTCTGAGAGCGTTGAGAACAATATCAGCTGTTAAAGGTATGCTAGCGCAGCGTTGACGTATAAGGTTTAAACAACAAAAACAAAAAAAGTGTGATCTCTAGAGTTCGTGCACACCCCTCAACCTCGTTCCCAGGGTCTCTTTGTCGATGACGACAATGGAGACCCTGGGAACGAGGTTGGCTCCCCTATCCTTTGCCAATCTTTGTTGTTGTTTAAAGCCTCTTGAGCTCTGATCTCAGCCTCATTATAGTATGCAGTTTGGCGTTGAATGAATACTTTCATTTTTTTATAACACTCTAATCTGAACTTTATGACAGTTTTTTTGCAACTCCACGGTGTTTGGTCAATCTCGCGTAATAATCTCTCTTTTCCATTTTTGTTGTGAAAAACGACAACCCCAAAATGCCGCAGCTGCTGCCTGTAGTGTCACGCTGCGTTGTTTGATGCAAGCGACTTGCGTGACTAGCAGGCCTTTGCAGTGAATGTGTGTTTTCATGCCCCGATTTCTGATCTCTGATTGATGTTTTGGCATTTTTTTTTATTTCAGGGTTAAAAGCCATGGTCAACACGCTCTTGAAATCTATCAGAATGCTTTCTGATGTTCTTATACTTACTACTTTCTTTCTATGCGTCTTTGCTCTCATTGGCCTGCAATTATTCGTGGGCATTATGCAGTGGAAATGTGTCAAAGAACCACCTGGTGGATGGCCTCAGAGTCACGAATTATTTGACAAATATATCACAGATGATGGTAAGAATGTGTTCTTTCTTAGATCAGCAGTTTTGCGGAAATTTATCTTTTCTGTTTTTTGGCAAAAACGTATACGGTTGATTTGGATGATTAAGGACTTTAAGATCTACGATGGCGATGGCGACGGAAACACCACAGAACAGTAATATCATTGGTTAAAAGAGGAAAACTGCAGCACGTGCGGCATGCAGTTTAGCGCATATTTTTGAGGTACTCTGCTCAACAATGGTGTAAAACCACCAAAGTTGACGTTTTGACAACAACGTGAGCGTACAAATGTGAATATTTCGTTCTCTGTTTTTACTCAGAAATCGTTCGTGCCAATTTACCTTTAGCATACTTCGTCTACATTGCACGACGCGATCGAGAAGGAATAATCGCTAATAACTTACGGTAGTTAGTACAAAGTTATATTTTGAGGTGACGTTTTCATCGACGTGGTCGTCGTAGATCTTAAAGTCCATATTATTAATTTTTTTTAAAACTGCATACACAGGGTTCTTGTTAAGAGCCGGTAACCGGTTATTTTTACCGGCTGTTCAAGTAAATGTTACCGGCTGTTTCGCTGAAATATTTACCCAAATTATCCGACGAATGTTCGTCTGTTCAAAGGTGAAATTACATTGCGTTTATGTGAAAATATTGCTTTCACCCTCCAACCAATCCTGTGAAGATATCTGGCACATGTTATCGCCGTGAAAATATACTATTTGTTAAAGCAATCCAGCTTGATTTTGCCAACTCAACCCTCGAAACGATGTCCGCCATGTTTCCTTCCCATTCCTCCCGCGGCCAGGGGAAACCCCCATAACGATTATTAAACGTTTACAACATGGCATCCACGCGTGGAAAACGGCAGAAAGGTCTTTCGGAGTTTAGTTTTCAACCAAAGCGTCAGAAAAGTGGTGGCGAGTGAAAATCAATGAAATAGCATAACCTTCTTTCCTTTTGCAGAGTATTAAATAAATTGAGCAGGCACTGGCACGCGACAACGATCGATACGAACGTCAAGTTAAGACTTGAGATTGCTAGCCCGTGCAGGGGCTTTTTTTGTTACCTGCTATTTTTGGTTTTTTACCTCCTGTGCAAAAACTTAGCAAGAACCCTGCATACAACAAGGATAAAAACTGTTGAAAAGCACTTAGTGGTCCCTGTTGTCGTTTTCGCGAGATTTTTAAAGCAGGGCTGGGGCTCGCGCGCCTGCTGCTGGTGACGCCAGCGGAGAAGTGTGTTAATAGGAAGCTTAAAGCCGCGGCTACACGAGCGATTTTTTTCTCGCGCTGGTGATGCGATTTTTTCAAACTCTGTCGCGTCGCCAGCGCGAGATGAAAATCACACGCTATGAATGGCTACTCGAGCGGGCAAGATGGCCCTCTCGGGATTTCTTGCTTGGTCCCGCAAGATCAAAAGATCAGTTTTTGGGTGTTTTGTCCCATATAATAAATCATTTATTGACCAAGCTTGTTCGGTCAAGATGGCTAGATATTGGCCTCTTTCTTTTTTTGCGTGTTTATGGACCGAGACGAAGTCGTCGAGACCAATATCCAGCCATCTTGACCGAACAAGCTTGGTCAATAACCCATATATATAATGGACTTCTGGGCTTCTCTTCCGCATTCTCCCAAATGATTCGTCGCTCTCGGTGCTGACCAAAGGAATTGCTGTCCCGAGGGACGAGAATTGCTTTCACGTTGTTAATGCCTGGTATTATTTTTTCCACAGATAATCACTATATTTTTCCAGGTGATGGTGTAGCTGTTTTGTGTGGAAATTCTTCCGTCGCTTTGTAAGTTCTTAACCACGCTGGTAGACGTTTTTCTTATCTCTCCTTAACAATTAGACCCTTCGCCCACAAGGGCTACGGGTCAATAGCCCATGAGGCAAAGCCGAATGGGCTATTGACCTGTGGCCCTTGAGGGCGAAGGGTCTAATTGTTTTAGTATCACCCAACTAGTCGGACAGAAAAGGCAATAGAAACGTTGGCAAATGCAAGTTGAAGAAATTATTATTTGGGAATAAAACGAAAGAAAGCGTCACGCTTTTCGCTACTCGAGGACTATTACTAACAGTCCTCTAGTAGCGTAGCCTTTCAAAATGCAGGATTTGCATTAGTCCACTAGTTGGGTGATACTAATAGGAGTTAGACCTTCTCTGCATAGAACATCTTTCCCGCCAAATATTGTGCCATTTAACTAGTTAACGCACAATGTCTTCGTTTACATCACATATTCAGGTCTGAGAAAAGGATCGCTCAAAGTGGGTACCAGTTGTTCGCGTCAAATCATGAGCGCCTAGCTCGTCTTATTATGAAATATCAGCTGAGTTTTCCCAAAGGTAGCTCCAACTCACATTTTGAGCGCTCACTTAAGTATGCCAGACCTTAACTATTTTCAGTTGTTGAGACAAATCTGTCAAGAAATAGCAAACATTGCCCATTTTTCGTGCTCATGCCCATAAATGCGCGAAATGAGATGAAAGACGATTTTCTCACTAGCGACTCAAGTACAAGCGGACGCCATTTTGTTCAAATGCTCAAACGCGGGCAATCAGGAACGAGTGCTTTAATTGGCCAGACACGGCCAGACGTTGTAATCTGCCGTGCGTCGTTTTCACACGGCATAAGGCGGCGAAGGCAAGCATAAGCGGAAGCACATGAAAAGGAAACAAAATTGAATGGATCCTTGTATACTTGTGCTTTGCGCTTGTGTTGACGCCTGCGTCGAGGCCGTGAGAGCTGCTATGCTTGTGCATGCGCATGCGCATGTCCCCTTTCCCTTTTTTGTAACATCACATCTATCCTGATATTTTATAACGAACGTCACGAAGTATCCCTAAACGCTGCACCTCTAGGAAAAGTATGTAGTTAAAGCCGTAATATTAGCGCAAACCTTTTGTAAATAGGTAATTTATACTACACTTAATTGGACACTTACTTCGGGACGTTCATCAAAACTAAGTGCAAATCTGATGACACGCATTTCTGGACATAAATATATTTCGCGCTGCACAAGTTACCTAACGTTGGCAAAACTACCCTGCCACCGAATTGCAGAGAGGCGTTGGTGTATTCTACCCTTAAATTTTGACATCAAGGACTGCTTTGCCTTCTCGTTTCAACGGCTTTGTGCAGTGCAAAGCAGCGTATGACTGAAAATGAAGAATAGACCCACCCATAATGTGTCTCTCATAAACTCGGCCACAAACCAAACGGGCGATATTGTTGCCCGACTACTTCAAAGGAAAATCGAGAATGGACCCAAATTATATTTGCACGTGGTGACTTCAGAAAAGGCTTTTTCTGGAATGTAAGATGTACTTCAAAACCACTTAATTAAAGGGCCAATATGGCCTAAATACACAAATGTCAGCTTATCTTACCTTTTAGTTCAAATTTGTTGCGTAATAACTTTTTCTTACTCTGAAAAGGGAAAGGAGGGGGGGGGGGGGGGGGGGTTAATAGAGGATTTACTGTAGCTGTTATTGTTTTTATGTTCTTGCAGTCAATGTCCTACAAATTACACGTGCATGCCGAATACAGGAGCAAACCCTTTGTCAAAGTATATTAGTTACGATAATTTTGGCTGGGCGCTATTAACCTCTCTACAGCTGGTTACAATGGATTACTGGGAAAGCATATACAACAGCGTAAGTATTTTGTTCTTAACCGTATATCTTGATGGCGGAAAAGGAAACTGTTCATGAAGTACCGCTCATCTTAAAACGCATCTGCGCATCCTTGTGTACACGGGGACCTTCCGCGCGTCGACGTCAGAGAGCTCAAGTAAGGCCGACGACGACGACGGCGTGTACGAGAACGTTGTCTAAAAATGTTATTTCCCTATACTGCATTGATTTCGTTATTTCTCCATGTCGCTCGACATGGAGGATGTGCGCATCAACATTCCTGCGATAAAATTGGTATGAAAGGTGAGATTGTTGTGAAGAAAAAACTGTTAAGTCATCTTCAGGTGTTCATGACTTCCAAATAACCTTAAATTTGTTTGGTAATTTCATGTCGTTGTCAGGACGAGAGCGGCTAAGAAGCGTTTTAAAGGTTAAAACACACGTGCTGGGTATGCAAAGCCTTTGTTTTTGTTTTTTTGTTTCGTTTTGTGGCGTTCTCGTATAGCCGTTGTCGTCGTGCTTAAGCCCTCTATTGGACGGGCTTAGCAACGACGGCATTGGCAACTTCACGAAACATTAGATTTGAAAAAATTGTGCGACACGTGTTGCATGTATTTTGTAAATTTCTTTCCAATATCCAGTAGTATAGCAACGTCAAATTGCCAAATTTGAAGTGTCGACGGCAACGCGAGCAACCAACAGTTAATCCTTATTATTTAGATGTAATTCTACGTTGTTGCTCAACGTGAAATCATGTTCAACTTGCAGGGCTTTGCTAACATCATGTAACGCGAACGGGGTGGACGCGATCGGATACTGATACCCAAGTCAAGTGAAGTTTTGGTCGGCGTTGCTGTTGTCTCTAGCAATGCTCTTTATAATTTACTGAATCCCTCGCTTCAAAATCTTGTCTTTCAGGTTATTGCAACGAAAGGCCCGGGGTATATTGTCTACTTTCTTTTTGTGATTTTTCTGGGCCCTTTCTACCTCATCAATCTTGTCTTGGCTGTTGTGTCGCTGTCGTACGAGCAAGAAACCGCTGCAATGCAGGACCAAGTACTCAGGGTGAGTTTATTGTCTATTTCACTGATTTTTTCAGGGAAGGCTAACTAGGTTTTTTCTTTTTTTTTTTTTTTTGGGGGGGGGGGGGGAAGGTGGGGCTTCCAAAATAGACAACACGGTGACCATCTTGGATTCCATTGATGTGAGGGATATAATGAGAATGCTTACATGGAATAAATTGAATTTTTGTTTTATAATTATGAAACCAGTTTGATGTTTGAAGTTATAATTCATCTTAGACAAAGAAAAGTATTAGAATTGATGTGGTTTGGTCTGAACCAAAACCAGATTTATACTCACTCATGTATGCATTTGCCCCCTGTACATCCCATAATACAACAATAGCATCCAAGATGGCCGCCCTACTGTGTGCCCAACGGAATGCGATAGTTTCGAAAAATAAAAAAAAAGGCAACTTATGGAGTGTGAGTTGTTAAGACATGTAGTCCAATCGATTAGTTCTTCGTTTCAGATTGAACTAATTGTAGGGATATGGTATCGAGTATCGTTTTTCTTTTAAAACCTGGAAGTAGTTTGGCATGTAATGATGTTTTACTTGCTTTACCAGACGCAAGCATTTGCCAAGCTCAAACGAACGGGGTCTACGTACTCCTTCGACGGCAAAATGAATCCCGAACCCTTGTACGAAGAGGACGCGAAAAAGATCGCTGAACGCGACGCATACATAGCGGCTCACCCGGAAGAATCCGAGAACCCGATAGAACCCGAAGAGCCGACGGAAGTCACGCTCGATGTCCCAGCAAATCCGAGCTACTGGAGAAAAACGCAGACTCACGTGGCTGGACTGGTGAATTCATCGGCGTTTGAGACGCTCATAACGCTCTGCATTCTGTTCAACACTTTGGCAATGGCGCTAGAACATTTTGAAATGGACGGGACGTTCTCTTCGGTGCTGGACAATTGCAATTTGGTGAGTACTTTTTATCTGATAGTGTGTAAAATACGTCAATGACGGACCAACACTCCGAATCTTAAAAATAACTGAGGAGAAAGTGCTGCCTTTTTGGTAATTTGCTCTGAAATGGTTAGACTTGCCAGTCTTCACGGATAAGGACAATAAACCGTAGGCCCTGCCTCACTGACCTTCCTGTTAATTAACACTGTTGGACGTTAAAGAACCCACACACTCCTCTCGTGGAGAGTAGCGGGGGGAGTCCCCCAGTGTTGGTGGTGTATCTCAATCTCTCCGACTTCATCTCTCACATTTATGCGTGGGTTGGGTGGGTGCTTAGGTGAGATCAAATATGGACAGAGGCTGACGCCCCATCTCACTCTAGAGAGAGAATTGTGAACCGCCATAAGACTGGATGGAATATGTGCCGTGTGTAAAAATCTAACCTTACCAGCTTCGCCTTATCCAAGTGTTTTCAGTTCCTTATTTCCTTGTCTTCTTTAGGTTTTTACCTCGGTGTTTATCATGGAAATGGTTTTGAAATTAATTGCATTTGGCGTCAAAGACTATTGCAAGAACAAGTGGAATCTGTTTGATGGGACAATTGTGATTCTTAGTGTTTTGGATATGGCATTAACTTATTCCGAAACCATCGATGGAGCAGGTCTGAGTGTTTTAAGAACTTTCAGGCTGGTAAGTGGACCACTAACAAACGTCGATTTATCTCCGCTTTAGTCTGCGTGACGCCACAGCGGTTCAGAGTCGGCCAAAATCCCATACATGTACTGTAAATTTAGCCGTGTTTGCCCCCCCTCCCCCTCCCCCCCAAACCAAGATGGCGTCAAAAACCGTGGAAGTGTCTATTCATGCGTGGAAAACGTGCAAGCGGTACAAAGCATGCGCGGAAGTTTTTACCGAAGCTTTAAACATGGCAAATCTAAATAACCTTCCTTAAAATCCTCGTCACAAACTATCAAATAAACCTTTCGTTCAAATAAGCAATCTAAATCGAAAGTTTACTTGTTGAAACATTTTCGCCGTTCAATCAAAGTTTTAGACATATTGCTTGAAATGGAAATTGAAAGCAATAATTATCTGGGATATTTACCTCTAGCTAGCTCCACTTCGGTGAATAGTTGTTAAATATCCTCTCCGTTTAACCTTCTCCTCCTCCTCCTCCAACCTTAATTTCTATATCTCTCCTATCTTCCTCCCAATCAAGGATGGCACCGTCGGTTAATGCGTGGCCTTGGTGCAAGAGGTCCTGAATTCGATTCTCGGATCGCGCATCCTTGTTTCGACTTCTTTCTTTTCAGTGTAGCTTAAGTAGCTTCAAATACCCGTAAAACGGAGCACAATTACTGTTGCGAGTTATCGACGTTAAATAAGGTCGCTTTACTTTACTTTAATTGACTTTACTTTGAAGCGAAGAGTGTGTTATAATTAACATATTTTTTCCTTCGATTTAGCTTCGTGTGCTGAAGCTAGCTCAGTCGTGGAAGACAATGGGCGATCTGCTCAATACAATAGGAAGCAGTGTTGGAGCAGTGGGGAATATTACTGTAATCCTCGCAATTATTGTTTACATGTTTGCCGTAGTGGGTATGCAGCTTTTCCAGAAGGCCTATGAGGAGCCTTCTAATTTTAAAGACAACAAAATACCGCGGTGGAATTTCAGTGATTTCGGACACTCCTTTATGGTGATTTTCAGGATATTATGCGGTAAATGGATTGAGCCTCTTTGGTGGACAATGGGAGCTACAAATCTGGCTGCTATTTTCTTCATCCTGCCCGCCTTCGTCATCGGCAATTTCGTGATTTTGAATCTTTTTCTCGCTTTGTTGTTGAACTCGTTCAGCGGGGGAGGTGACGATGAGCCAGAGGACGAAGAAGCGAAGAAGAAGAAGGAGGAGGAAGAGAAGAAAAAGAAGAAGAAGAAAAAGAAAAAGAAACGGCTGGATATTTCGGGCATGTTGGGAAAGACGACGAATAATCTTTCCGGAAGTAGAAGCAAGGTTGGACCAGACGAGTATGGCGATGATAGGGATCACGATGCCCATTCGATGACTGTGAGTCCAGTAGATGATGAGGAAAAGAAGGAAGCTGCGCTCAACTTGTCCAATAACCTAAAAAATGGCGAGCAAGAGAATGGGCTTGAAATGCATCTTGTTCACCGTCTACCAAACGGTCAGACACAACAGGAGAATTATAATGGCTACAAATACAACTTCGGTAAGTTATTGACGAGCTTGTAATGGACGAGATTGTTCTCTTCCCGGGTGTAAAAAGTAACAATCGATGGTTGAACTGATCTCCCATCAGCGCTTTAATTCGTTAACGTCACGCGTCACTGAGAAGTTTGTGCTTATGCGGCGGAGCGTATACTGTTGTTCTTGTTCTGTATCTATTTTTCCAGCACTCGTCAAACTCCCCCGTGATGTGTAGGAATGGGTTTATCACCTGGGTTGTTTACGATATTTTGACCACAATAAAGACGTTTCGAGCGCAAGCCCGTTGTCAGAGCGACGATGGGTCAACGCTTCAAACTGCCTCTTTCAAAGTTCTTTACGGTGGTCAAAAAACCATATAAACCCACTTGATAAAGTAACCCATTTCTGTGTATTCGCTTCCCCACCAACGCAGCACCACAGTTTCTTTAGAAACTAAGCTTCTTTATCCCCTTGATAAGAGATTGTTTTTGCGTATGTGACCCCCTTAAACGATAAACCTTTTGCAAGATGTCTCGCGAGGCCATAGCACTACACCGAGAAGCCCGTGTTCAACTTTTTGTGAATAGTGTGTGGGCTCTTGATGCCCCACAAACTTAATGGACAAGAGTTGTGAGATTTTGCCTACGGTTTATGGTCCTTATCCGAGAAGACTAGAGACGTCATTACAAAGGCACTCATTCTCTTCAGTTATTTTAAGACGCTGAGTGTTGCTCTGGCCAAAGTTTGAACCCTCGACCGTTCGCACGGTTGTCCGATGTTTCACCAGCGATGTAACTGATTGTTCGGATTTTCTTTTCAGATGAAACTCCAGGAAAACCCATCGGACGCAACACCAAGATGCATTCTCCCCCTTTTGAGAACCGCCATTCACTGACTACAGCGATCGATCTGGACGAGGCAGCTCTGAGAATCAGGGACCAGCCAGATTCCAACAAAAGACTTCATTGTTTGAACCGAGTCAAGAGTGACGACCGATTAGTTGCTAGCGGCGACAACCTCAGCAACGGTGACGTGGTTGGTAATGGCCCTGCGCCTGTGATTATAAATGGCAACTCGCGCATATCTGCTGGATCGTCGCACAAGGACGTCAGTCTGTGTGATAACGAGTCACGCATTCCACCAAGCAGCCCTGGTCACGAGTCGAAGCGTGACACGATCGTCACAGTGGAGAGCGGCGATACCACTGCCACGGCAACTGGTGTCCGCCCTTGTTGTCCGGCTTTCTGCTACTGCGAGAGCAACTACTGTGATAGTTACAAAGAGTCGTGTATTCGGAGAACTTGGCATGGGATGCGTTTCTATGTGTGTTCGTTTGTGGAGCATAAGTATTTTGAGTGGTTTATTCTGGCTATGATTGTGATCAGCAGCTTGACATTGGTAAGCTTTCACCTGTGCTACCTCTTTACAATATTTAACACTTCAGGAAACCATCTTGGGTCTCCTCGGCTGCTATTAGGGGCGTGGTATTTTGCTAATTATAACTTACTCCCCCCTGAGACTGTCTCCTGACATGAATCGGATGATCAGCCTTTCAAGAGAAGGAGGTCTTGTATTTATTTAGCTTCGCCCAATATTAATAAACATAGGCTTCTTAGGCAGGGAGACCACCACAGCCGAGCCAATAGGTCGTTTTCACGTGACGTCACAGCGGCCATGTTGGTGTACAAGAAGAATAGACATTCTCTCCTTTGGGAACCAAACTCTATTTTTATGCATATTCCATGCATACATTTTGTATTGTTTTGTACACCAATATGGCCATCTATTACAGTGGATCCCTCGTTAATGAAAAATAAATATATATAAAAAAATGAAAATAAATAAAAAGGAAGCAAAACAAGAGTTCAAATTGCAGAAGAAGCAGCACGACGGCGGACAAAGGAGAGTCCTCGTTATGTCGTCCACGTCGTACAGATCTAGGGCCTTATTTTAATATTAGGCTGATTTAGCAACACAACGGGAACGTCAGTGGCGACGGCGCGCGCAGAAAAAACACCAATGAGAATTCAGAATAGAGTAGACTCCACTCTTTTCTTCTCTATTCTAAATTCTCATTGGTAGTTTTGCTGCGCGCGACGTCGCCACTGACGTTCCCGTTCTGTTGCTAAATCAGCCTATTGAAGTAGTGAGCGCTTAAACGAGGGAAGGTAGATGTGACTGTTAAAGGCTGAAAAATTTGAGGAGCACAGGCTTCGTGTGTTTGTTTATTTAGTTAGTTAGTTAGTTAGTTAGTTAGTTAGTTAACTCATGTTTCTTCCCGTTAAAACCGC
The DNA here is from genome assembly GCA_949126865.1 of Montipora capitata. NCBI lineage: Eukaryota > Metazoa > Cnidaria > Anthozoa > Scleractinia > Acroporidae > Montipora > Montipora capitata. Next base: position 36,004,728 of record OX421455.1, on the reverse strand, counting down.
TGGGACATAATATTGGCACATTTACATCAACTTCAATAATTGTGGTGGAAATTAGCATTGATGTCTGCTGGGGGACGAACTGTGCAGAAAACGAGAAGGTCTAAACGGGACCGATCGAAACAATGACCGACTCAGAGCAATAACACTATTTAACAGAAACATTTCAACGTCGTTACAGCGGTTTCATCAGTCGAGTGTTTGATTTCACTATCGGTCACGTAGTCACGTGACCATTTTAGTGCGCGGTATCCCTGTTAACTGTTGGTCTTAATTCCTTTATGCAAAAATCTTGTTTACATTATGGCTTTTTTCCTTCGCCAGGTATTTGAAGACATCAATCTCCATAAGAAGGTTGTTCTTAAGAATGTTCTAAGTGTCATGAATTACGTCTTCGCCGTCACTTTCACTTTGGAAATGCTTCTCAAAATATTTGGCTTGGGATTCGTGGGTTATTTTTCGAACTTGTGGAACTGTCTGGACTGTTTCATTGTGGCGGTATGTCCTTTTTTGTGGCAATATGTTGTTCTCCACAGTTGGTTTTTTAAAATGGGGGGAAGGTATGGGGCCACGCCTTTTTATTCTGAGGAGATTTTTTAGCATTAGCTGTTCCAAAAGTGATTTTTACGGCTCAGTGGTTAGGGCGCTTGCCTTGAGATCCGGAGATCCCGGGTTCAAGACCCGCCCTGACCACTCGTTGAATTTGCTCCTGGTAGTCCCTGGTTCAACTTCCCAGCTGCACTTGTAAATAGCCAACTGGTTTGCCTCCTGCCAGTTGGGATTCTTAACAGTTGTTGTTGTGCTGTTCCGTTCTGTCGTTTTGTTGATTGTGTTTCATTGGCCCAAAAAAGCCCCTATGGGCCTTAATCACACGGCGGCCATGTTGAGTCCCGAGGGATTCCCGAGGGATTGAAGATGTTTATTTTGCCCTACCGTAACTCGTTCCTAAACATTTCAACTCGAGGCTCAGGGTACGAAATCGGATGATGTAGCAGCTCTCGTAACGTATAATGTGATTGGCTCGCTATCCTAGCCAAAAACAAGAGACTAAACAATTGAAACAATGACTTAGACTTAAAAACAATAGAAGCTGCTTACAATACAAAACAATAGTAGGTTACGAGAGCTGCTACACTACTGACGAAATCCGTTGTATATGGCCAATATGGCCCTCCGCGCGAATAAGGCCCATGGGGAGTGGTCAATTAAATGTCAGGAGCCCATGACTAGGAGTCTCCCAATGCATTAATTCCTTGAGTCAACCTTTGCGCGTATCTTTCTATTTTTAGAACTAATCCTTTGGCAGGAGACTCACATTTACAACAATTTACATCAATTTGCACAATTTGCATACATTGTTTTTGCTATTTTTGTCTTTGTTCCACAATACCTTTATTCTGATTGGCCATTCTAAACAGTGTGTGCAGAGCCGAAGAACTCGTGGTGTTCTAAAAATAGAAAGATACGAGCAAAGGTTGACTCATAGGGCTTGTATGGGAGAGGCAAGCTCCTACTCATGCGCTCCTGTGTATGTATGTATGTATTCACCAAGACTTCTCCTTTTCGTTCCTATTATAACATTTCTTGTGGTGGACACTTCTTTTCTCTTTTTTTTACTCTCTCACAGTTGTCCTTTCTGGTCCCCTCTTGGTGAAATACTTATTTTTCTCTGAAAATCACTAGCTTATCACGATTTTTCGCCCGGTTATTGATCTTATGGCAAGAACAGGGACTCGAGTCTCGCTAGTGCCAACCGGACGCACAACTTCAATTACACTGCGTTCAACTTTGACATCCAAGTTGCATTGAGTGGGGTCGTATTTCCTGTTCAACCAATTATGGGTCGTGTATAAAATACTGTCGCTTATACAGTGTTTTCACGTGACGTCACGGCGGCCATGTTGGTGTCCTTAAACAAAGGAATGGCGGCCATGTTGGTGTACCCAACTAATCCTCCGGGAATTGAGCTCTTTTATTATGCAAATGTTTTGTTTTGTTTCGGTGGAAAAACAAGGTTACTTACTGATCCCATGAGTGAAAGCACTCTATTTAGTTCATCAACGTGACATCAGATGAGTAATTTGTATAGGTAGTCGCATGATTTCGAGTGCAACTTGGAATAAATAGCACGAGTAAATTTTTTCAAAGAGGCACAAAATTTGCACGAGAAAAATCATATGATAGCTTATTAATAAACACTTGAAAAAATTCCAGATGGTTAAGCAGGAGCAACGCACGCGTATCGCGCAAATCACGGAAAAACTACGTCATGAATTGCGCCATCCAGGGTTCGCATTTGAGTGGCTATCAATGTAACAATTTCACCTTTGTTGCATTATTTCGCTGCCCGCGTCAATTTGATGTATAAGTAACTGTTATTTTTGATAGCTTATACTGTTGGCCTTGCAGATTTCTCTAGCAAGTATTACCGGAAACAAGAATCTGCAATCCTTCAGATCTCTTCGAGCGCTCAGACCTCTTAGGGCCATTTCACGGTTTGAGGGAATGAAGGTAAGACCTCACGCAACACGCAATTTTACCACAATTGCTTGTAATCTCGCAATATGATTGGCTAATTTGCCGTTATCAATAAGAGTCTGGACAATGCTGCTCGTGTCACTTTGGGAAATTAACTTGTCAATACATGAATGGAGGGTAGGTGCCATATAGCAAATACGCTAGCGAATTGGCATGAGGTAACCTCGGCACCCGTCACACTGTCTTCACAGCGGAACTTATACTTACCAATTCTTGCCCTCGGCAGAGGATGGGTGATGCAAAAGCCAAAGCAAATGGCGGTAAACCCCGGACAAAAGGCAAGCACAAGTGCAAACAGCAGCCACAGCGCACGCGCAATGTCTATAGCCCCTGACTTGTAGACCTTTCCAAGTTAAATTTGCTTAGAAAGAACCACGTTAAACCAATCAGATTTCGCGAAATTTATAGACAACGCTTGCTCTTTCTTTGTGTCATGATTTTGGTCATGCTCTGAAACAAACATTTTCTTTGACGTTGAATATTGTGGTAGGTACAAATCGAACGTGGTTCGGCGTTGTTTGAACTGTTATTGACAACGGTATTGGTCATCACAGTGGTCAAAATTTGTTGTGGACTCACGAGTCGTATTCGATTTGTTAAGTTTCTAAAGTCTAGTTATTTCGACACTAAAGATGACGATTGTAAACCAAAGAGCAACACTTTTTTCGTGGTAATTAGTTTTATTATATCTTTCAAATGAGCGCTCTGTGATTGGTTAATTCAGGCAGCCGTATGCTACACAGTGTAGCTCTTTTAACTTCATAGTGTGCTTTCCTGTGCGAAGTTATTACCAAATGATATTATTAATACCTTTCTCACCTCGTTTTCTCGAGGCGTACCGATCTCAACCCCAGAGCTCTTCTCTTTTGTTCATAACTGAGGGAAAAAAGAACTCTAGGCAACCCTGAAACAAGGTGTCTTCTCCTCGGTTTTCGTGAGGAACATGAAAAGCTTCTCTGATTGGTTCATTCATGTTTGCACGTGGAGTGAGCAGGCGCCGTAAGGTTTAAATAGCCAATTTTTGGCGAAAAGAACTCTACGGCGTATGTTCTTCTACATAGAGTTTCCCAGAGCCTCTGGTCATGCGCAAACATAACATCCGAGGCTCTGGTAACGTGAATGGAGTTTTTGTACTCGATCCTTGTTTTTTCGAGTTGAATTTGTGGCCCTTGTGCCTGGCCCTCAAAAGAATCACGGACAAAGAACCTGTCAGTTATCAATGTCGAATTTCAATAAAGGTCAATCCAGCTAAAGCGATGAATCATATCAAGAAGTCTGAGGACCATTGCAAATCTGACGCAAGATACTGTTCTGTAATAGCCCATTTCCAAGTTGCTGCATGCCTCAGTTTCAAAGCGAGTCTTGGTGCACAACCATTCAAATGGAAATGAAATGCGTATTCTTATGCAAATCAAACTCATTTCCCTTGCAACAGTTGAGCACCAAGACTCACTTCGAAACCGAGACAAACAGCAACTCGGAAATGGCCCATTATAACCTCAGTAGTAACACGTGAAACCTAAAGAAAGTTGTTTTGGCCACTTGAAATGTTGTTCATTAAATATCGTACATTAAAATTAACATACCTTGGATGAAAACTGGAAGGAACTGTGGTAAGCCATTTTCTACATCAATGGTTAGACTTTCAATTCTTCTCGGATAAGGACAATAAACCGTAGGCCCCGTCTCATATCCATTCCTGTTAATCAGCGTTAAATAATTCACCCACTGTTTGTGAAGAGTAGGGGGAAGACCCCGAGTGTTGTGGTCTGTCCTCCTTTCACATTCATGCGTGGGCTAAGTGGGTGGGTAGGTCAGATCAAATGTGGACTTATAAGCGGCTGCCAGAGGTGCCTTTACAGGCTGACGTCCGATCTAATCCCAGAGAGCGAATTGTAAACCACCATGAGACTATGCCAAATGTGCGGTGTGTAAATTCATACAAATTTATTCACTCAAAGCAGTTTCTGTTCTCAGTTTTCTCTGTTATCCTTACAGATTGTCGTCAATTCCCTGGTGCACGCGGTTCCGGCGATCGTCAACGTGATGCTTGTTTGTCTTATCTTTTGGCTCATCTTCAGCATCGTGGGCTTCCAACTGTTCAGTGGAAAATTCCACAAATGTGTCAACAGTGAAACGCTGGAAAAATACAATCATACTGTGGTACCTAATAAAACCATGTGTAATAAGACTGCCGGAATGCGCTGGGTGAACTCAAAAATCAACTTTGATTCCTCCTTTTCTGGATTCTTGGCCTTATTTCAAGTCGTACGTATCGATCCGCTTCATTTCACGTTTCAGTGATTAGGGTATTGCTTAGTGGCATTAGGTTTTTTTTTTAATCAATGGCGTCGACATACTGAAGATCACGCAATCATCTAACTCTCTGACGTTGCGTTGTGTCACTTTGCGCTCATCACGTTGTATTCTTGTCACGATCAGGCTTCTATAGAAAGAGTTTAGTGTTGTGAGTATTAAAGAGCGCATTTTATCGAACTTTACGCAGTCCTCCGTGATTGACGTTGCGTTTAGTGTCACGGTTTGTGTCACACCTGTTGTCACGCAGTGTTACCTCCGCTGTTCAGTAGAGCCATGCATCACGCGGTAATTGTCACCATTGTCGTCACGCAGTTGTTCAGTTATTGGATTTTGATGGTTGGGCTAGCTAGAAACATACCATTGCTTTGCGCTTGACACGAAGTGTTTATTTACGTGCAAAGTTAAGAGGGCAGGGCCTGTAGGTTTGCTCTTTGAGCGTCACCAATGAGTTCGGTGTTCAATGAAGAACTTGCGCTGTAAAATACTGCCCAGTGCAGTATTAAAGGGGCAGTGTCATACTTAATTTCCTGTTTTTAGGTCGAAAATGGGTAAAAATCTAAATTAGTACTTTAGCTCAGACGTACAACATTCCTGACAACCCACTGACAAGATATGAAATATATTTATGGCACAAAGAGGTATTCGTATTTAATTTTTGGTGTCTTTCTGAAGGCACTGTCTCCAACCTTGAAAAAACTGAATAGCTTCAGTGCAATTCAATGGTCATCGGCAACAAAACTACACCATTATGTTTTTGTTTTCGTTGATACAAGGACGTCTTTTAGTGTTTGAAGTTTGACTAAAATAGCGTGACACTGCCCCTTTAAAAACCCGCCGTTTATTTCAGCCAATTTATTACACCTCGCCTCAGGTGCTCCCATCTAAAAAGTCTTAAGATGTGTCTGGCCCAACGGAACAGCCACATATAAAACAACGATCTGCTTATTCTAAAAAAACGTTTCACATTTTCTTGTGAAAAGAGAGCGCAAAGTTTCTGCGTGCTTTCGTATTCTAGTTTTAACTGGCGACCGGTGGCTCATCACCGAGTGGGTTGAGCATTGGAAGTTCGTGCGGGGAATCGTGGGTTCAAAACCCCGGTTGCACCAACACTCAGTGTCGTTAAAACAAGTGAGTAGAAAGTGCTGCCCCCCGTCTCCCGACCCTTCCTGTCGTCTTCCAGAAATTGGAAACCGCCGTGGAACTGATGTGATATGTGCGGTATATTAATCCCCATTACCATTAATTTAAGGACGGTGCCTACTATTGTTATTGTGCATACATTCTGCGCATCTCGAGTTACTCAAATTTCCTATGAGTGGTGCTTATTAATATAGGGATATTTTTGCGGGGTTCAAAACTATGCGGAGAAAGCAAAACTTAGCAAGTGCTCTTGGTATCCAAATAGAAAATTGGGGATAACTACGCATTTTCAGAGATAATTAAGCTTCAATTTGGAAAAGAAGGCCATACTGCTTTGTATTTTAAAGCTTTTGCAAATATTATGGATTGATTATCTTCGAAAAATGCATGGTTACCCCCAATTTTCTTTTTGGATTTCAATAACACTTGTCAAGGTCTACTTTTCCCGCATATTCAGTAAACCGCGCAAAAATACCTTGCAATTAGTAGGCGCTGTCCTTAAGGTAAAAAGAAAACTGTAGCACCCGTCAGTTTCTAGTCGTTTGAGTAACGCGCGTCAGATTTCGAATAGTCGTTATTGTACGTAGCCATTGTAGGACGTCAGTATTTGAACCTTTACAATGCTTGGTTCAATTCCAGGCTACCTTGGAAGGTGTTTTTGAAGTGATGGACGATTCTGTGGACGGTGTCGGGGTAAGTGTACTGGGATTATTATTGTTTTCACTCTCACGTTGAGCAACCAAAAAGAAAACAAAACGTTTTTACATTTAATTAAATATCAAAGTTTTAGAGCCGTTTTCAAATGAGTGTCGTAAAACCAAAACCAAGTAATTACTTTGGCCAATCAAAAAGGACGGAGACAATCCAGTAAACCAATCAAAACTCGAAGTGATTACACGTAGCCGACACATAGCGCGGGAAAATGTGCACGCGCGAGCCACGATTGGTTTTGGTTTCACTTCTGATTGGTTGAAAAATTGGCGCGAGAACTTTGAACCAATCACTGGGTGAAGTAATGCAAAACCAAAGTAATTTGCAAACTACTTTTGACACTCAATTGAAAACCGCTCTATTCTTGAAAGATTAATTTGGAGGCAGTGCGGGCCCAGTTGTTAGGGCGCTTGCTTTGAGATTCGGAGATCCCGGCTTCACGGTAGTCCATGGTTCAACTTCTCGGGTGCACTTGTATATAGCCATTTGGTTTGCCTCCGGCCAGTTGGGATTCTGAACAGCTGCTGTTCTGTTCGTTTCATTGGCTCTGAAACCCCCTACGGGGAAATGGTCAAGTAAGTATTTGTGGAGAGCCGCCGTCTTTTTAGACTCTCAAACTGTTTGTGTTTGTGCAGTTTTTGCATATGTGTTCAGTTTTCGGTTTATTTTATCACGTGTCTTAATTGTTTTATATTATCAGCCTTATCAACAGCCAATTCAGGAATACAGCTTTTACAGTTACTTCTACTACGTTATCTTTATCATAATGGGTTCGTTTTTCATCTTGAATCTCTTTATCGGAGTCATCATTGACAACTTCAATCGCCTCAAACAGCAGGTCAGTGTAAACGCTTTATTCGTTCAATTTGTGTGCACGTTGATATGGCAACTAACTGACTGACCGATGAACTGGTTGACTAAATCACCGGCTTGCTGACTGAGTGATTGACTTACCGACTGATTGTTTGACTGGCTGGCTGCTCTACCGACCGACCGAACGACTGTCCTACGGACTGGCCTAGCTCCGGACTGTGACGGGCTGACTTACTCGCCGCAGGACTAACTGCCTAGCTGGCTCATTGAATGGCTATCTCAGTCACTCACGCGCTCCTTCACTAACTGACTCATAATGATCTCTCTCAACCTGCTCCCTCGCTGGTAACTGACTGATTGACTAAATACGTGGTGACGCGCTCGTTCGTTTACTTGCATGCTAGCTTACAATCACCTCAACAAACGTTTCTGCTTCGATAGAGCGACTTTCGTATGACCTTGAAAAGGTGTTCGCAATTTGTTTCGCGGACCAATGTTTGGCAAGATTAAAACAAAGCTTCTCCTTATTCCCGCTAAGGAAACTCCTAACATGGGCTGTAAACAGTTCGATTGCCCAATCACATTACTGCATTTCAAATGATGTCAAAGCGAAACTTTCCAGAAAGTTCCATGGGGAGTTGACGTTGTTTGCATCCGCGTTCGCTAAGCCAATGGTTATTCGCGCTGGTTTGTTTTTGTTCAATAAGCTAATTAAATGTTTTGCATTTTAGTTTACGTTTTTACGTTTGTTTTTTCGAGGTCATCTGAAATTCGCTTTAACCATCGTACTTATCCTACCTTGCGAGCAGTTGGTTTCTCTTACGCTTCCCGGTTTACTTGAATGATTCTTTGCTTATGTTTCCATAGCCTTATCGGTTGGGTCATGATTGAGCGATTGATTGTCGTTGTTTTTTGTTTATTTCTATGCGTTTTTTAGTATGAAGACACTGGTGCGCTCGGTATATTTCTAACTCCCGGCCAGAGAAGCTGGGTAAACACAATAAAAAAGACATACTACAGGAAACCAAGGAGGCAGTTTAAGAGACCCCAGGTCAGTAAAATTCTTTGTTCCTAATTCAGAAAATTAACCTATGAAGTTCCAACGTTGCGTGTCGTAGTTAGTCGAACATCTTAATCACGAACAGATTTTGGCTATTTTGTATCCGTCTTGTGCCAGTGGCGGATCCAGACCTTGAGCTAAGGATGGGGGGAAGGGGGTGGGGGGAGTGTGTGAACCCCCAAAAAATTTTAGCCTCAATTTTTACCCCCGGGCCCCTCCCCTAGATCCACCACTGTATGCATCTTAGTAAATGAGAGTAACGGCGTCTATTATGTTCTCTCTTTCTCAAAGAACGTGGCCAAATACAAACTGTATTGGTCAAGGCTTTGCATTACCCATATTACTGAATTCGTTTGGTAAGTCATTTCTTATCATTGCCTCTCTGCTTCCTCCTCTCTGGCTTTGAATCTTTATTCATGCCTGTTGCAAAATGAAACTCCCAACAAGTTTTGAAAAAAGCTCTGTGATTCAAGTATGGCATACATTCATGAAGACTTTTTCTTCAAGTTCCTCTTGCTCACCGCCACAAATTACAACAGGTAACAGATTAATTCGTAAGATCAGCGTTCGCCTGTTTCGTGTCATCATTTAAAATCCTCTCGTTTCTTTTCAGAACAAATTCCGCGCGTGGCTTTTTGACTTAATTCTACAGAAGAAGTTCGAAGTGTTTATCATGTCAGTGATTCTCACCAACATGGTGACTATGATGATGGAACACAACAATCAATCCGAAAACTTTACAAGCGCGCTGAATATCCTTTTTTCACTCGTAAATGTCTAAAGTTCTGCCCCACCCCCTCCCCTTTAAATACTTGAGGTCCTTGTTTGATTATAAGCAAACTATGTTGGTCTTCCTCTCTTTTTTGATTCGTTTTCTTCATCATCATCATCATCGTAATAATAATAATAATAATAATAATAATAATAATAATAATAATAGTGGTATAATAATAATAATAATAATAATAATAATAATAATAATAATAATAATAATTGCAAACTTGATAATAGAACCCTCACAAAAATGGATTATTTCCCAGAAGTGTGAAAACGATTTATGTGCTAAACAAATTGAACTGATCGACCATAATGATGCATAGGGCGTACGTCTCTTAGGCTCTTTTTTATGTTAGCTTAAGTATTTTAAGACTTTTGTTGGGTCTATGATTTTGATGTTTTATAGTTATGAATATCGTTTTCTGTAAACATAACCGGAAAGCTTATATAACCGGAAACAAGAATCTGCTAATTTAGGAGACTGGGGATCAAATCAATTTTACAACAGGAGAAACCCGGAGGACCCGGAGAGAAACCCTCGGGGAGCAAAGTAAGGAACTCACAAACTCAACCTACTCATGACGCCAAGTCCGGAAATCGAACCAGGGACACATTGGTAGAAGTCAAGTATTTAAACTATGACTTCCATCATCATCATTTTCATACCGCCCTCATCGCCAGCATGATCATTATCATCGTCATCGATGGGCTTCTCCTCCTTTAAAATTTGATTCGTGTCTTGTCCTCTTGTGTTCATTTATTTCTCAAACACAGATCCATTATCTCTCTTGTTACTGTATTTAAGTTTTGCGTCAGAACATTTTCACTTAACTAGTGCTCGGTGTTTCTCGTGGGCTATCACGATTCCTCAACTATATCTTCACCGGAATCTTCATCGTAGAAGCGGTGATTCGGCTGATTGCCATGCGCTTTGACTACTTTAAACTTGGCTGGAACGTGTTTGATTTTACCATCGTGGTTTTTTCTATTGTTGGTGAGTACTGTCATTGTTATTTCCTTGAAGAGACGCCGCGCACAGTCTTTTCGCGAAAGGAAGGTTTTTATGGGCGCTTGCGTGACACATATTCAAGTGACCAACACTTGGAGTTTGAATATTGAAGTGAGGGAAAAGGTGCTACTTTTGTAATGGTATTCTCGAAAGGGGGACATGTCCAGCGGAACCCAATTGGAGTTTTAGTCAAGTTATTTGTAGACGAAATGGTACCGGAAGTGTGTTGCCAGAAGAAACTTTCGCACTGGCGGCAGGCGGGCTCGCTCGATCACAAGAAAATTAAAGTGGCTTTGCGGTTGAGGCGTCATTAATTAAAGGCCAAATTATTGGGTTCACGTGGGGTTATGTAGTTCTTTCTAGATAGAACTTTTGTGACATTCACAAATATCGGTCCCATGCCCTCCCCTCCCCACCCGTCCATTTACTTTCTTTTGTATCCACAGATGGTTAGCCTACATGAACACACTGCTTCATGTTTCAAGACAATTCCCCTTCCCTTCCCCGTTTGTGGTGGGGTGGTTAGTTTGTTAGCCATTTTGTTCTTGGGCACTTACACATCAAAGTGGCTCAGTTGGTTGAGCACCGGGCCGCTATGCGGGAGGTCGTGAGTTCGACTGCGGCCGGACCAACACTCAGGGTCTTAAAATAACTGAGGAGAAAGTGTTGCCTTTGTAATAACGTCTGCAAATGACTAGGCTCTCTAGTCTTTTCGGAAACGGACAATAAACCGTAGGCCCAGTCTAACAACCCACACACTACTCGCAGAGTAGAACATGGAGTTCCAGATGTTGTGGTCAGTCGTCTGTGTTATATCATGGTTGCACGAGAGCGTTTAAACGAGTTACGACTCCTAAGCTCTTCATAGGTAAATAAACGTCGTATACACTATGGCAAGAATCTGTTAAAAGTCTAAATATTCCTACTGAAAATGCGTTTAATAAATTCCTTATTATGATTATTAATTGAGACTCCATTTGTTCTCTGCGTCTTAAGGTATTATTGTCGAAGACGTTCTTCAGAAAGACATGATACTTTCTCCAGGACTGCTACGAGTTGTTAGGGTATTCAGACTGGGACGACTGCTGCGTTTCTTTGAAGGCGCGAAAGGAGTTCGTCGGCTTCTCTTTACTCTCGTGAAGTCACTTCCGGGTTTAGTCAACATCGCTATGCTGTTGTGTCTAATTATTTTCATATATGCCATCATCGGAATGTCTTCATTCGGTTACGTTAAAAAGACCAACGGAATAACGGATGTGGTGAATTTTGAGACGTTTCATAGCTCCATGCTGTTACTGTTTCGGGTTGGTACGGCCGCAGGATGGAATACAATCCTGGACCCGTTAATGGTTATCCCACCGGATTGTAATCCGGATTTAGACAATGGCGGTACGAATGGAGACTGCGGTAACAGAATTCTGGCAGTGATTTTTTTTGTTTCCTATATCCTAATTATATTTCTCATCATGATTAATATGTATATAGCAGTTATTTTAGAAAATTTCAACGAGGCACAATCCCAGGAAGAAATCGGCGTGTCTGATGACGATCTGGAAACATTTATTCAAGTCTGGGAAGAATTCGATCCTACCGCAACGCACTTTATTGGTTTACACCAACTTAGTGACTTTTTAGACTCTCTGGAGCCTCCGTTACAGATTCCTAAGCCGAACAGACATTTGTTTGGCTCACTTCAGGTTCCCATTAAGACTGGATTTCGGATTTATTGCTTGGACCTTATGCAAGCGCTTGTTCGGCGAGCTATCGGCGGCTTAGAAGGACATGAAGAGGAAGACTTGAAAATGTTGGTTGATCGCCTGGAAGAGCGATTCCAACACATGCGAAAGAAGGAAGAAACTATCGGCTCTCTTCCAGAGCAGCATTCAACTGAGATTCATGCGGCGCTGAGGATTCAAAAAGCGATACGAATTTTCTTACTGAGGAAAAGGTTGAGAGATTGCACGCGAAGCAGGCTGCGTTCTTATCAGCCGCTGAAGTCGGAAAAAGAAAAAGGTCATGGCTGGAATGAGAAACAGATCGTGGACCACACGCATGCTCAACAGGGCCTTGAGTCGGTGGTTGCCATGTTGTGGTACCAGCAGACAAAACGCTACGACGATCAACGAGCGGATGCGACGCTGGACGAGGGTAAGGAGAACGGAGATGACGGTGAAACTGCAATGGATGAAAGCGCAATGGACGGAAATAGTGATACACTCGTTCTCACCGACCCCGACCAACCGAAATATTCGCCCAACACCCTCAGTGTGGACTGTTAGTTGGTAGAAAAGAGGAATAAGCAATATACCATCGTATTCAGAACGTTCCACAGTACCTTGTGGGAACGAGCAGAAATCTTCTTCTCGATGTATTGAGAAATGAAACGCGGTGGATTGATACAAGCAAGACTGATCAAATAATCAAGATTTAAAACAAAGTAGTTAAGCTTTCTGGAGCGTTTGCCTTGCTTAACTGTGCGCTGCGTATGGAAGGACTAGCCGAGCGTTATGCGTTGGCTTGTTTAGGTGAAGCGTATATGCAATGATATTTAATGTCAAATGAAATGCCGCCTGCATTCTCGCGTGCAGGGCCTTCAGAATTGCAATGCAAAGTTCTTGCAACGTTTGGAACATAAAACGCGGGACGCTTCGTAACGCGCCGTCCAAGGACACTTCATGAGTGTGATATGGCTGTGCGGCTCACGGTTGTTCCATGCCGCTGCATGTCGTATAATTTATACATTAAAAATGGCAAATGCATGCCTATTGTAAATATTACTTTGAAATATTTTTGTTATTATTTATCGTTGCTGGCGGGAAGAAATGCCTTGAGAAATTAGTATATATTGGCACTTTTAAAAGTCCTTACAGTTGAGCAGAGGGTTTTAACGAACTTAGTTTTAGTTCGACTACTTCGGCCAAGGGACTTAAGTTTTCTTCTTCGTCTTTTTTTTTTTTTGGCAAATTTAGCAACGGAAACAAAAAATAGGCACAAGTTTTCCCCAGTAAATTTTGTGAAAAATCCCTGTTTCAATACAAATTTTTATTATCTAATTTTCCACAGTGGCCTTGGTTGAAGTGGTTGCTCTGTAAAGTTTGTCTAAAAAACGCCAGTTTGGTTTCTGTGTTGCTCTGATACCGGCCCAGCTGGGTAATGTGAAATCTTTCACCATTTGAATTACGGAAAGGATTAATCTGTTTTAAAATTAGCTTATTTCTATGAGAGCGAAAATAATGCTCTCAGTAATAAACACGTGAAGGTAGAATTTCGCTAGAACTTATGAATTCTCTTAGTATCTATAGTGAATGTTTTGGCACAAAAAATTATCATGGTTAGCCAGGCAGCTAAATATTATTATTATAGTACATGCCAGGGGTCTGTAACCAGCGTTTACAGACTTCTGACTTGCTACTCTCAGCAGATCTTCGAAGCTTTGAAGTGGATAACTAGATTAGCAATTTAAGATACTTTTAATATTACAAATAATTAGACGATCTCGATGCTGGTAATTTAGCTGTGCTCCTTCTTTTAGTTTAGTGCGTGGTGCATTCAGCAAACTCTTGAACTGAATGAGAATACTTTTGATACCACAGGGCAATCCGCTTGCCGTTTTGCAATGAATCATTGATGTGTGTCTTTGACAACGTTGAATTAAATAAAGTGATGATTTTCCACTTCTTTTACTCCGTAACTGCACGAATTTGATGAACTATCATGTAGGATTATAATGTTGTGAATTTTCCCGACATTACAACTGGGGGCCATTTTGTTTTCCCAAACTAAATTTTGGGGCTTGAAATTTATTTTAATACAAATATTGTCTTTTGTTTTGGCTGAAAACATGCCGAGAGTTAAAACCAAGAATATGCATCGGACATGAGCTGGTTTCTAATCTCCTAAATTCGAAGGTTTTGAAATTTGGTTTTCCATTTATAAATAATAGATTTTTTTTAAATCATCAGTTATCATTAATATCAGCCGGTGAATTAATTTCATTGCTTGTTCGTTGGGTTCGACAGCAATTTAAATTTTAAAGAATTAGCAGAAAGGAAGGGCCAATTTTCTTCTTTGGCGGCCATGTTTTATCCATTTTCAATTAGGTATTGTTTATTTGAGACGCTGTGAATGTCTTTTCTCTCCAGCTGGAGCCCGTTTCTCGAAAGTCCCGAAAACGTTTCGGGCCCGAAAAACCATCTGTGAAATTGCCTACCGCTTGTTTTGGAAAGCCGATCTTTTAACATGCTTTCAAGGTAACAAATAGAGAATTAGCTGTGAATTTTGACGAATTAAGTGCTCTCCGTTCGAGAAACGGCCCCCTCAGGGTACTTACTGATCATTCTACGTACCAGTTATACTAGTTTAGGGTGTTTTGTTGCCAAGCTTACTCTAAATTATTCACCATCAATACGGTTAGTTATTCAATGCCTGAGAGAGCGAGAAGGCGGCTCAGTCCAGCGACACTGCGTTAAAACCAGAGTACTGAGAAATTTTGAATTTCACAAAAAATAATTATTTAAGGCCCGGTTCAAACGTTGCATTTCACATGTGCCCAATACAACTCGAGAATTATCTGCATGTGAAATGCGACGTTTGAATCAATTTAATTCGACTTCTGCCGCATCTTCGACTGAGCGAGTCGAATATTCGAATGAAGTTCGACAGTGGTTTCAAAGGCAGTCCTCATTGGCTTCCACTGAATCAACATTTTTGAAACACGATCCGTCCAGTCGCGAGGGAAAGTCGTGAACTTTTTAAAAAACGTATTTCAGTGTCCTTTTTTTTAATGGGCCAAACCTAAAAGCAAAAAACAAAAACTAGCAATGTCCAAAGCATCATAGTCAAATTCTATAATAAAGCGGAGTTTTATTTACACAAATGGGACAAAACCACTCCTTGTCCTTGATGGTCGTGAAACTGAATTAGCAGGCTCATATGTCTTATTTTCTACATTGCATTCATCTCTGTATTCCGTTCATTACATTTCTTCGGCTTTCATTTATCATTTGTCTGATTAAATCCGTGATCGTTTTTGCTCGTGTGATAAATTAAATTCGACACCATTAAATTCGAAGTTTGAATCAAATGGCGTATTTAATTATTTTAGTCCACCAAAATAGGAGTTATATTCGGAAATGCGACGTTTGAACCGGGCCTAAGAGAGCTTTTATATATTGTTTGTTATCTCCAAAGAATTAAGATGTGGATTTTGCAACCCCGCTATGGAACTTTACTCACGATAAAGGCATTATTTGTATTAAAAGTAAGCTTTTTTCCCTTTTGTGGTTTTTTTACGTCATCGCGGACAAAAACAACGGGGCCCAGTTTTTCGAAAATCCGACAAACACTTATCCGCGAATACTGAATGCCAACCGAGGTTTGAATTTTGCCCGTCAAAAAGGACTTAACAATCTAATTTTACGCTGAAAGAAAACAAAAATCTAAGTCAAACTTAATGGCGGAAAATCTCGCGGACACTTTTGTGATCGGTCAATAAGCTGCAACTTCAATTTCATTCTGTTCGTCCACCAGTTTCTTGTTCATTGCGTCATTGTTATTATGTCCATATGGATTGATTGCAAACCACCAGTATCAATTTTTTGTCCGAGAAACTTGTATATTGTATTCAGCTGGTCAAGATGCAAATTCGCATCAGTCAAAGAAAAACGATAGTCCCCACTCCACCCCCCTTGGTGCCCTTGGTTTTCTCTGCGAAAGCAATTTTAATCTATGAAGAAATTGAAACGTTAGTTAATGTAATTCATCCAGTACTTTTCATGCCCAAAAGATGAAAGAATTACAGTATCGGCGAGATGTACCTAATCGGGGTGCCCAAGCGATACCAATCGCTTCCCCAGAGACCTCGGCCTTCAACATGGCACTCAAGCAACATGGTCTCTTCTCTAAATTAACGGTTGTCGTTTATTCGTGGAAACTCGGATCACTAATTTTGATTTTGTTAAATGACAGTTTTGAGGAAGGATCTGTAAACTGTAGGTTTTGTTTAAAATCTCTTTTTTTTTAAAAATCTGTCTCCCGTTGGACTCTTTTGTCATCATCAACGGGTTAGTAGAAATGGTGGCTGTGTTTCTGTCCACAAAGCTGTTGTCTAAGTCTAGTTTTCACTTGGATATTAGCACAACTTAAAACTAAGCGCACTCACACACACACTGACATTAGTATTCATTAGCTAGATTCTGGAATACCTATTTGCAACGTTCTTGAAACAATCGACCGGTGTGACAAGAAAACAGAAATAAACGGATATTTTGATATCGCTGCTATATTAGCAATAAAGTAAAAAACAAAAGCTTGTTCCTCTTAACTTGTTTTTCAGGATTCTCATATCGGCTTTTATTTTCTGGGCGGGAGTGTTTTACTAGTTCTAAAACCCCATAGAATCAATACGACCACCGCATCCGGGTACCCAGTGGCTTCTCTTTCGTCTGTAACACGAGTGGTCATATTGAGCAACGACGTCCCGATTCCAGCCCTTTTTTCACGCTTTTTTTTGTTTGTATTAATGCCCAGCATTTGTATTAAAGCCCGCTTTTCAATCTCTACCATTTATATTTATTGCCCATATGATAAAAAGAGCATTACACGTTAGCACCTTAGCTCGATAATATGAATTTTCATGTTCTCGTGGCAAGAACAATATTGTTCTTGCCACTCAAACATAAAATTCATATCTTCTCGCCACCGTGTAATATCCTCTATATGTTTCAGCGAGAACTAGATTTACATCACCGTATTTACCCAAAGAATGAGGAAATCCACCATTTTTGCAACGCATCATTTTTGCAACGCATCATCGCAAGCAAATTGCTCCTGCGTTTTGAATAACGTCAACATCCTTTGTAAAAGAATCGTAAAACTGCCATGATTGATTTTCAAGTTAATGTTAGTTTATTTCAGAATGTTTACTCTCTCATTTTCTTTCCAATCGTTAAAGTTGATTTCCTGTACTGTGTGTTTTCTATTGTGGCGTGTGATATTTTTCTAAGATAATTGTAAACAGCGTAAACTCTCTTGATGATCACTTTGGGCTCTTAGGGCAAACACTGAAATAAATGTTGTTTAAAAACATTGCCACGCATAGGAAACTGGAAATCAAGTTGCTTTATCTCTGTCACCGCCATCTTGATTTTAGATGAAGATGAGTACTGGGCTGGAGAGATCAGGAAGACTTTGGGCAGCAATTACCAGAACCAGGTTGCTGACCAGCGGTTTTCGTTAAAACAATGGTTTGCGGGGGGTGCTCGGTCTCGTGGGCTCAGAAAACCTGGTTGTGGTCATTGTTATTTAAGGTTTTCCAAGAGATTACGATAGTCGAAAAGAAGAGTCCTTTCCAAGCCTCTCTCCATTCAAAATGGCGGCCGACACGAGCAATCGGCTCCTCATCATGAATCCTGGAGCGATACTCACCGTTACGTTACCTATTGTCATTAATGTGCCAACCAGAGATCTATTGGCTGTTGAAATAAAGGATTCTTTTGTTCTGTGGTTGGCAAAATGTAAATAGCAAAAGATTTTTTTTTATAAACAGTGAAGTCTCCTACAGGCAAAACACCTTCTCTGCCTCTCTGCTTCCTCGACAAAAAAAAGGAATGAGCAGACCTGCCAACTCTCCCGGGTTTTTTCTCTTTTCTCCCGGCCTCCCAGCAAAGACTGAAATCTCCCGGTTTTTTTCCAAATTCAGACAAGAAGCGAAAAGTGTGAATTCTATTTCGTCCCGTTGCTTCACCGATCGATCGCATCCATGCTGCACACTCGTTCTAAGCATTGCATTGCACACGGAGTTTGGGGACAAAGTTCCTCGATTTCATACATTCCTGGGCATGCTTTCGTCATAAGTGCCCGTATGTTGAACAAAATGGCTTCAGGCAAGCGTGGTCGTGATCTTTGTCAAACCACAGTTAATAAGAGGGGAATGGTTATCAAACCCGGCAAATTTCTTTGTCGCATGTTTTTATTCTCTTTTTTGGCCTTGACCGTGCACAAAACACAATAGTTGTTTACTGCGTACTGAGGAACTAACCAATAGAAACGTGTTGGTTACTTAATTCAACTTGGGGTGCAGAGATGGTGCAGTGGTGAGAGCACTCACCACCCACCAATGTGGCCCGGGTTCGATTCCCAGACTCGGCGTCATATGTGGGTTGAGTTTGTTGGTTCTCTACTCTGCACCGAGAGGTTTTCTCCGGGTACTCTGGTTTCCCCTCTCCTCAAAAACCAACATTTGACTTGATTTACTTTTCATTGTTAATTTCAGTTTACAGTGTCCCCAATTAGCGCTCCAGCGCTAGAACGACTAGACACTTAAATAAAGTTCCTTTCCTTTCCTTTCATGCATAGTGTATGAGCGCAAAACAAAAGATAGTGCACGGTCGTGGACCTAAATCTTGGCATCTTTGTTTGCTCCGTTGATGTTTGCCGAGCTTCAAAACCAGTACCCTCTATTAACTATGGTCAAACTCAGATTCTGGCGTTGAACTGGCATTTTCAGAGAACAGTACACCTTGCTAGCTACAAATGGAGACCTGACAGCGAACTTTTAGCTCCAGCAAAGAAAGCAACTGCTGCGTAGAACAAAGCACATGCACATATAGTTTATATTTAGCTACTGCACTTGTGTACCAGTTAAATTTAACCTTTGTATGTATTGACAATTAAATGAGGCAATTTATAAAATTTCCCGTTTTTTCACTGAATCTCCAGATCTTTTGCAGTCCACCTCCAGATTTTGAGCTCTGAGGGGTTGGCAGGTCTGAATGAGAGACCGAAAAAAATAAAATTATCACGAAAATTACTTTCTTGCGTTGTTTATTGGAACTTCGCACACCTGATTTTAAATAACTTAAGAACAATTTCGAATAAAAAATTACATACGTTACACCATGATAAATAAGATTTGCGTGGTATTGTCGCTTCGAATAACTTATGTCAAATATTTAGGTACATTCAAGTCAAATAAATTAGGTTGTCTATTTACAAGCTTTTACAATTGGCTTTACAAAATGCAACTGAAATGCATAAACAGGCACAAGAAGGCCAATGAGGACTCGTGTGCCAGAAACAGGCCTTATATGTCTCAATCTAACTGATGCTCTATTTGTATTTTGTGTTATTGGTATAACCTTAAAAGACTGAAAAATTTTCACAGCGCTGTGAATAATTAGCTGTGTTCGTCTGTTTGTTTTCGATGTTACCACAAGGGTAATTTACCACCGCATGGTCAGTTATTTTGTATATCCTAAAAAAATCAGTGCCTATTTCTTGTGGGAGAAACCAACATTGAAGCTATATTCCTTTTTGTGGGTCTCACATGTTTAATAATGTACGCATAAATAAAACTTAGCGTGAAATGCGAACAGCACTCAAATATCCTGTTTCTCACGAAATTTTCATTTTCGCTCAATACGACAAATGCGAAAAAAGTAATTCTTAATTTCTGATCTTTGTGCTGTGAACGATTAACTGGGATAACACGTTCATTCAAGAAATTGGCCCAACTATTGATTAAGTGAAACAATAAAGAACTTGCAAAATTAAAGGAACCTTGTCCACGTGGCAACAAAGAGAACACGCCCTACCGTCCAGAAGTAGAACGTTTTTTTTTTCCCCACATTTCAAATATCGACAGCCTTTTCATATTTTAATTACTTACGCAAATCAAACAAAACTGGCGTCAAAAATAAAAGGGAAACTGTGTGTTTTGAGAGTCGATTGTCAGTTAGGCCGCAAAATCGCGCTTTTGATTTTCAAGGGGTCCGTCTAGTAAACAATATTTAATTTGATATCTGGCCTAAGGAGGATCCCGTCAATGTGAAATACTCATATAATACATAGTATTTTTATAAATATCCTTGCAAAAGCAGTTGTTTTGAACAAAACTATATTGATTGAGAGTCTTTTCACTCCAATCTATAAATATCCTACATAAATATGTTATGTGTAATATGTTATAATTTATCCTCTAAAACGTGAGTCTTCGGGGTAATAAATAGTTCTAAACAGTTTCCTTTTTTACACATAAATACATAAGAAAATTCCACCATTGTTATCCAAGCAGATTATATCCAATATAAGCCTACAAATATGTAAATTAGTAGGGAAAAGATATTTTTGGTTAAGAAAAATAACGCAAAAATCTCGCCGCCTTTTGAGACATGGTCGTGTTGTGAGGCTGTTTAAGTCTGCCACTTCGCTTGAATCCAAGAAACCAATTTGTATTATACTGCGACTGGAATTTGGTATAACCAGAGTCTATCCCTTCGGAGAATAAGCAACGAGTCGTAATATTTCCATGATTCTGTGAACAAAAAAATACGATTTTGATGATTAAAATATTGCTTGGCATTCAGTATAGTCTTTATTGACGCTTTGTGGGAGATTGTCAAACCGGAATGACCAACCCACAGGTACGCCCAGCAACTAAATGGTTATACAAAAGGGTGCTCTTAACTGCAGATGTCATATCTAAAATGACTGAAAAGCGATCTCGATTGATATCCGCAGTTAAGTACCGGATAAAGTGGTTCACTTAATACTTATTAATACCACGTACTCGGCTGGCCCGTCTCTGACCTTTCTCAGGCCACCAGACTGGAAACAAATATCTGACGCTAATCTGGAAAAATCCGTCTCCGTTGCAAAATGATGGCGAGTAATACATATCGTTGCCGATTGGAAGATCAGCGTCCTGGTAATTGAACAGGACGCAGGAATGAAGGAGAGGGCATTTTTCCACGAGGCGTCATTTTTAGACCACTTTCTTATACTTTAACGGTCACTTTTTACCTTTTTATAAGTAAAGCAACTGAGATTTAGGATCGCAGGGCGTTACAAAAATATTTATTATCAATATAAATATAATCTATATATCAGTAATTATTATTATATCACAATTATTATTACTATTGTTCCCATTCATAAAAGAGAAAAAAATTCATTTTTAGTCAGTAGAAGCCGAGTAAAAGTCGCCAATGACAGTTTGCTGCTCGTGGATTTTCTTACTTGAACAATGCGCTAAAGAAAGTTCCCTTGTGCAGTGATGATTGCTGAAATTTTGGTTCAATACAAATGGAAGAGTAGAAATATAGAACGAAAGTCGGCCTATGTCATATAAATAATCACCTGCTGACTGGCAATGGAAGCAAGCCCGATACAAGAAAACTATCTGTACTAACAAAGACACGAAGCAAATCACGGTGTTGTCGACGGAAACACATTATGACATTTTCAATTTTGCATAAAGTTTTGAGATGAATTGGTTCTCGTGCGTTCAAGATAGACAATTGTACGATCTCGTAAACTATGCATCCAGGTGGCGGAGACATTCCATAAAATAAAAAATCGGGACTCTCAGTGAACCTGATGTCCCTTGAGAAGGTTATGTAACCCCCGAATTGCTTCATTTGCGTGGGCTAAACGTGTCACTGTATATTTGTTTTCTGTAACGTATTCGTTAAATGGAACGACTTCATCGAGGCCATGTCAAGGCTTCGTGAGAGGCTTTTAGAGTTAGCGTAATCACAAAAAAAGCGAACTCGGAAACAGCATCCTCCCAGATTTACCAGATTGAGGAGAAATTTGAATGTTTTTTTTCTGCTTATTTTCCTCCCAATATGTGAAGAGTTAGCCACATAGACCAAAAACATAAACAGAATACGTGCGGTCTTTCACCGCTTTGTACGTCAGTACCAATATACATACATATTTATACCAATAACATGCGGAAAAACCCTTTTGCTTGAAACCACTGATAGCAAAACTATTAGAAACACTCGGAAGTCATACTGTCACAACGATCATGTTTTGCAAGTGTTCACTGATGCATTGCCGGCTTACCTCAACTGTAAGGTTGCCATCCGAATTCACACATAGGTAACTATTTTCTTTGACGGATCGTATTCTCACTACGACGGAACCGTTTATGATAAGTGACTCCAACTCCAGCTTAGCTGTGGAAAGAAACGTACAACATTCAAAAATCAATATTAACCACGTGTGGCCTTAGAGCACAGGACCTCTGTACGCTCATTACAATGTGACCTTTTTATAGGAACTATAAAAATTGAGATCTTTGAGTTCTAAAATCGGTATCGACATTCAACCTGTCTTTCGCAGTAAACCTGTTCAACAGATTCTTTGGCCAAAGGAGAAGAAGCCTGATTTAGTTAACAATCAATGCGTTGTGTATCATTTTAAATGTGATCAGTGTGATGTTGATTATGTAGGTTTTACTACAAGGCACTTACATCAACGTATTCAGGAACATAGGTGATTCTGCCATATACTTTAATATCCATGGTGGTATTGACACCTCTAGTTTTAGCAGTTATTTCTTTATTCTTAAGAAATGACAAACTAAGTGTGAATGTCTTCTGTATGAAATGTTTTTCATTAAGGAACTTAAGCCTTCACTCAATACTCAAGTGGACTCCATTCGAGCTAAGCTTTTTACTTGATTGCGTCTCTAGGGTAACAGCATAACTTCATGCTTTAATTTTATTATATATTTGAGTTCATTTTTATTTTCATTGCTTGATAATGACTTAACTTATGTCGAAACGTCGCATTTTAACCTTTTTTAACCGTTTTTTAAGCCATGTTTAATATTTTATCGCAATGTTTTATAGTGCAACTATTTTTTCTATAACTTTTTTTATCTTGTCAGCGTTCAAAAAGGTGAGGTCATTGGGTGTATTCTGACGAGTCTCAGAGAGCGTAAATCTGTGAAGCCATTCAAATGTTAACAAAGAATTTTAGTATGTGTTTATTTTTCATATTTAGTGTAATAATTGTCGTTCTGTAGTGGGAAACGCCTATTGTCGCCCAGAAACTAAGCGCCTTCGTGTGGTTGAGCGCGGGCGGTTTTTCGACAAGTCCTGCTGGGGATTCGATCTTAATCGGATAATGGGAAATGTCTTTGGGGGGTAATGTCTCCAAATTGTGGCAGTCTTAATCCATCACTTTGTACAACCTCCGTCGTAAGGAAAACTTCCTGAGCCAAGAATTGCGGCAAAAAACATAAATGCCAGAAAAAAACCAGCTCTCTGTATCGAGATCTTTCCGACGTTAGGCGGGGAAAAGGCTGTTTCATAACTGGCATTCCTAAGAACTTAAACTGTTAGAAGTCTGTTTAAGGTTTTCATAAACAGTTATCTCGGTAAACAGACTTCAATAAACACCCAGTGACAAAATTAAATTCATGGAAAGAAGCTTCGCAAACAACGAATGTTTTAAATTCCTACGGTGCTAATTTTAACCTTGTAAACAACAACACTGGCTTATGTATGTTAACCCTTTAAACCTCTGTGAGCTGCACCGCGAAATCTTTAGCTCAATAGCTTTACACTGGATGGCTTAATTAAAGTTAACGTAGAATGTATGATGTGTGTTTAATGCCTCGAGAACAAACTGCGCAATAGCTTTGGAATGAAAGGTCAAGCTTATTAACATGATTTCTAAGCACGTATAGTAACAGCACACGACCCTGAACATAAAGTTAAGTTTTTGGGTGACATAAATTCTTCCCGATAGGGGCACTTCTCCACAAAGGTGTAGGCACCTTGCGTATAAAGCTGATTAACAGAAGCCTATAATCGAGCCAGCGTGTGTGTTAGTGCTGACGTGTCAAATCACAGAGCCTCACCGGTCTGCCTCGGAAAAAGAAAAAGTGCAAGATTGACGACAATTGACTCTTTACGTTGTGATGATACTTATAAAATTAGCGGCGAAGATATTGCTATGTCTGACGCCACAAGTGCAAAATAAAGTTATCATTAGACTTTCCGTGCAAATATCTACAAATTGCACCTCATATATGTCAAGTCTGTCAGACAATGATCATATCACCTGGCCGTAACAAGTCTAACACGATATAGTGAGCGTAGATATCAAGATGGAAACCCGCCTCATTCTTGACGTTAACACTTTTTGTCGGAAAATTTCACTCAGGCCGGGGCTTTCAACTTTCCGATCCATACCGCTTTTAGCGGGGAAAATCACACTTGTTGCTTGCGGCAAAAAAAGAGACGTCACTTCTTCGCAATACAGAGATTTTCCGCCAACCATTTTTGTACAGTAAAAATCGCACTGTTTCGTTAATGATTATTTTAAATCACAGATCTTGTAAAAATATTCTTAGGAAATATTAGCTTCTTAAGACATTCCACATTACTTATATCTTCATTTGCCCCGTGTTCTCGGCATTAGTGAGTTTCCTAAATTAAATCAGTTGTCGGAGATTAGAACAGTTAGACTGATTTGAGAGAGTGTCGGCGCTCTCTGATCCCACTGTGGAATACACCAAGGACCAAGTGGTTCTCTCTGTAAAAGTACATCGTTTAGCGTGCACAAAATGAAAGCCGATTGAGAACGTTTTTCTTTTTGAAAAATGTGAATTTTCATCACGCTGATCGACGTTCATTATTTCGTAACAGGTTTGTAGTGATTTGTCAAAACTGCTTGTGTGGTCTTAGCCTCCAGCACCCGGGGAGAGGGTCTGTTTATGAAAATATCTCAATGGTGATATTCGATTTTGCAGATAGGGTTTTGAGTCCATATCAAACTAAGACAGTGATCGTGACTTACCATTCTCGTCGGTTTTATCACCTTGGCTGTCCACATAAGATCCTGTTATTCTCACGAATCCTATTGAATTCGTCGAGTATAACCACACCGTTTTCGCATTATGCTGCAATTGTGTTAATACACCACAGAGCAGAAAATTAGTTTGATATTGGAGATGGAGAACCTTTATTATTACTCCACAATTGTTTATTTGCTATTGTTTATATGAATAGTCTAGACAATTCAAATTTAGCATGGTTTGCAATCAGCCTCCACGATGACTGGTTTCACTTGTGCCAACGTCCGGATTGGCGCTATCCCACGGGAAATTAGCTATTTATCTTTGTTTTACCCATGCGATATGCTTCCAAATTTTGTATTACTTAAGACGTATGTTTTCTCAAACAGTTTAAGATCTTAAGCTTCTCGAAGAACGTGAAAACGTAGTCTTGTTTATCTTTGAAGCATTGCGTGACATTTTGTTAAACAATTGACGTAATATATTTGTACTTAAACATTGAAATTCAAAACGACATATGTAAAAAAGATACTTACCCTTTTGCTTGTGTGCGCGGGAAATGCGACCGTTCTGTTAAGACAAACCGAAAATTGATGAGAATGCAAATTTTCAGATATCGTTTCGACACAATAACTCTTAAAGTTTGCTTCACGAGATAAGCTTATTTTTCAATTGTAAGAACCAAGGGACGGTCTTTGGAGCGGCTGCATGAACTCGCACGAAATCATGAAATATTAAAATTAAACCTACCTTGTAAAAATAACTAAGGCAAAGGTTAACCAGAGAAAAATAATTGTTCTGTACATCATGTTTCAAAGTGTCCTGACAAGTTTCTTTTCTGAAGAGAATTGAAGAATCTTGTCTGTCCTCGTGCAATGGGCCCTGTTCTGCCTCGTTGCCTTCGGGTAAAAGAATGAATAACAACTTGAAACAATCCTGCTTTTTAAACCGCAGATTTCTGAGGCCGGAATAGTCTCTCCTCTCCGCCCAAATAGATTATGGTATTTGACACAAAAAGGAAAAAAAGTCCCGCAATTAGATGGGATCACGTTATCGCTTGTGTCCCATTCACAGCTGTCAGCGCTTTTCCACCAGTGTCGTCGGGATGCCTGGGGCCGTCGGCCACACCTCGCTTAAAAGCATCGGAAATAACAAGAATCGCGTTGCCGGATAAACTGAAAACCTTGGCAGCTGACGAAGAGTCGCGTTGCCGCTGCGATATGGTGCTTGTATGAATGGGATGACTAAAGTCAGGTGATCATCACGGTGTCATATCTAGTGCATTCTTAACATAGTTTTACAAAACAGGTTTGTTTGTTTGTGAAGGTCCATATCGCCTGCCAAGTTACGAACTGTTTTCAATTCTTCTCGTTTCCGCATTTCCACACCGCGTGGAAACATTCTTCAGTGCGCGGGAAAATTGTATGATGTCATAGCTATATTTTAATCCTCTTACATAAGGGTTACAGCACGACCTGTTCGGGCTTGGAAGTGAATTTCACTTCCGATGATTAAAAAATAAATTCTCGCAAAACGAAGGCAAGATCTAATATCGAAAGTATATGGAGGGTGTCATTACAATGCTATTTTCAGGAAATCCTGTTAGTTTAACAACGACAAACTTGCGTCTTTTTTTTTTCGCATGTAGCATATATTGATCACCAGATTTGTTGTTTCACTTTTCTTGGCGGAATTACGATGGTCCTTTATCTCAGGAAGCTAAATACAGGAAGACGTCCAAAAAACAGGTCACGCAATTCTTGTTGACCTCAGCGAAAATACGCTAAAATAACATCTGAACCCACTCGATCCGAAGTTGTTTTCAGACCTTTCTAATACCATAATCGGCAATGATATGGCGTAAATCGACAGACTCTTTTTATTCGGGGAATTCCCGTCACTTTCAAGCTTCATTTATCTATTTTTTTTTCTTTCAATATCTTTTCAATGAATATGTACAAGTTTTAAGGAATAGTTTCATGAAAGCTGAAAGTCTTCGTTTAGAATAAGTTTTGTTTTATAAGATATTTCTGGAACTGTCAACGTCCATCAGTTGAACAAACTTATGCTCAGCATATAGGTTTGGGTGAAGCGAAATATTACAAATTGCTACATCATACAATTGCATCATAACAATGATGGGTTACTCTACCAACAAAGATCATGAATAACAGAAGTCTTAAAACGTAAGGATTTGCTGCTTCAATAAACGTCGATCGAAGCGGGTGTAGGAAAGTCAAAAGAACCTTTAAAATTTGGGATTTCGGTTGATAAGTCACTAAATTAAACGTTGTTTCCTGCTTTATTTTTCAGTGTCTTGGGGAAATTCATAGATCGATAAAATTAAGTTACAAAAATCTTTGCAAATTTTGATGGAATCAAAGAAGTTAAAAATTTAAGGACACAAATACTTGTGGCAGGCTCGTGTCGTCAGCCAGTTCAACGGTATTTTGCAAACTCGCGGGCTTAGTTCCAGCATTGTTATTCAAAATGAAATTCTCTTTGTTGAGCTTAAACCTCATCAAAGGACGTGGCCAACATTGATCATTGAAAAAAAAAAGAAAACAAATGACAACTGACAAGTGGACAACATGTAATTTTCCAACATTGTTTCTAATGAATGAATGAATGTCGAAGATCACCATTGGAACGTTTAAGAAAGTGCCTGGAGGCTTTTCTGGATGTAAAATGCAAACTGAAATCTCTTTTAAAGTTGTAATTTTTACTGTTGTTTTTCGAGGAAAGTTTTACTCATAGGGCTAACCTCTAGACTCTCCTTTTCAAATTTATATCCAGTTATATATGAGTTTGAATAAACATGTATGCTAGCTATGTTATGTTATGTAAGGACGGGGAGCAGAAATAACTGGCCCTTTTAACTTCCTCGAGAAAATAGAAAAGAAGTTAGAGGAAGCATTTTCCCTCAGTAATTCAGTTGACTTATTTGAAGGTCCTTTAAGGCACAGTGACAAGCGAGTGAAATGGCACCGAGATGTTGGGAACAGTCGGACAGTAATATACGAACGTTGATTTAGGAAGGACGTTCATAATATTATTCAATTGCTTCTCTATTAGCTGAACTCATCGAAGACATCCCGCTCCAAAGGCATAATACTCAAGTTGCTGAAAGAGGCCACTATATACGTTAATGGAAACAGCATTCACAAGAAACTGATTTACAGCTGATTCTGTCAAGATAAGACGGGATCATTCACTACTCTTGTGGATTACAAGAGGATGGCAGTGTAAGACTTTGGAAGCTCAGATATAATACTGACCCTCCCGGGAGCCAAAAGAGTCGGGCCCCAGTAATTCACTAGGCGTAAACCGACTGATTTGTTACAGATAATGGTTATCATGCAATCTTTGCAAAAGGAATTTAGGACGCCAAATTGAAAACCAGGTATTGTTTACAATTCACTGAGGAGTGTATCACAATTTCCTTTTCCGCGTATTGTTACGACATTTGCAGTCAGCAACGAATTCGAATTGTTTTTTTAGACCCAATTGGATTACATTCTTGGTAGTTGTTTATCTTTGTTTGGTTTTTTCTCAGTCTTATTATTGCATATCTTATCATGTGTTTGCAGGCCAAAGAGCCAAGTGATTTATTGCATAGAAAACGCCAAAACTTTAATTTCAATAAATGAATAACATTACTCGTGGCGTTGGAGCAACAATTGAATTCCCCTGAAGGAGCGAATTTTTTGCCTACCATTTTCAGGCTGAAGCTATTTTTGTCGTAACGAAATCCTCTTTCAAACAAGATTGTCACTTTTTGAGATTTTTTTCCCTTTGCTGGTAAAATCGCTGAGTTTCCCCTACAGTGCTGAGGAGACTGAGCTACAACGCGGATATGACTACGTCATTGCAAAAGGTAGTACTGCAATCATGAGCTGTCCAGATGGTCTGCTGAAGACCTGTTTACTCAAACTTCCCGTAAACGTTTCAATGAACCGTACGCCGAAACTGTAATTCACTTATTCCAAAATAAATGTGTTTAAAATATATTTTTAAGCTTCCTCCATCAAAAAATGGAGAATTATTGTATCCTGAATAAGATCGAAAAGTTAATTTAGGGGCTTTCGAAAAATTGCGTCTGAACCATAAGTTATTCCTTGTCGTAGGCCATGATTTCGAATTACAACTAACCTCCTAAAAGTTCATATTTTTACTGTTTAAACGTTGACATCCAAAGGGTATTTCGCCAGGGATTACAAATGCTGCGGTTACGAAATTAGGCTGATTTAGCAACAGAACGGGAACGTCAGTGGCGACGGCGCGCGCAGAAAAAACACTAATGAGAATTCAGAATAGAATAGACTCCACTCTTTCCTTCTCTTTTCTAAATTCTCATTGGTAGTTTTGCTGCGCGCGACGTCGCCACTGACGTTCCCGTTCTGTTGCTAAATCAGCTTATTAAAGTAAAGTAGATATTATTCCCCTGTCAGCAGACCTCCGCGAATCAAGTACATCGACCTAACTGGAAGAAAAAGATACCTAAAAGAAAAGTAGATACCGAGTGCGACTGAATTTTTTGTCTCTCATCATTGGCGAGATAAAACCGGAACAACTGATTGGCTGTAGCGAGCAGGTTGATCTTATCGGATCAGGAAAAGCCTAACTAGGCGAACGAGAACGGAACGAACGTGGGCAAACTGCGTGACATTTTGTCACGTAATGCAACATTAATTACGTCACCAGCCAAACGACGTTGACAAAACTTTTTGGGCACAAGATGAATCATCTTATTTCCACCTCTTTTTTCACGTTGTTTCCTGTAACGCCTTCAGAAAAAGCTGCTCGCTTAACCATTAACCACTGAACGCGCGACAATTGTTTCGCTTGGAATCATCAAGATCGTCAGTGCTCGAAGTGGAACATGTTTACAATCAGGATGGTGGGCTGGCGGGCAGGTTTGGGCTTGCCCGTTAACCAGGCTCAAGCATTTACAAATCGGATTTTGGGGTCGTTGGGATCTCGACCGGAAAATAATGTGCGATCAATTGAAATTGATCACACTCTAGAGGGTTTACTGGTCAGATCGGTTTTGTTTGAAGATGAATTTGTCTGGTTTTATTATTTTGGGCGATGTTGCATCTCTGGATAAACCGTCTTTGTTCTCCAAGAACCTAATGTAAGAGCCCTCAAATCTCGAGGCGACTGTCGGACTTGTATCACTTCTAAAACGTGACACTTCCTCAGGAGAGGCCGATTCTGCCCGTGTGGGAGGAAAATATTCTCTGCTCGTTTCTTTCCCTTGCCATTCGATTTTTTCTTCAGTTTGAATTTGTTTTTGCTACTGATTTTCTTTATGTTGTTTTTTCTCAAATTTACTCCTACTGACCGACCCAATAGTAAACTCACTCGACAGTAAAACTTTTTTAACCAGTTCCCAATTACCCAGTATAATAAATACCATAATACTCTTTTTTGTCCCTAAAACATTTTACATAAGCATTGTTTTTATTTTCTCTTAGGACTTACAACGGTCCTAAGAAAAACTGAAAACAATGCTTATGTAAAATGTGGAGGACAAACAAAGAGTATTGTGGTATATTTGATACTGGCTAGTATCTTTGAAAACAATCGCAAATTGATCTAAAAAATGAGCAAGCCTTTGTTGTATAATTCAGTTTTATGTTTATACCTTGGGTCTATATTGCCATCGCTGTGAAACTTGCTGGAGCTGACCCCGATTTACAGGGTTGTCTGTAGACTCTGGATTGGTGTAAACTGTTCTTCACCGTTATTCCTTAGGCTAAATTAGTGTAATTGCTACATTATCGCTGTCTAAATCTTTTCCTTCAGTCTTTGAATTCTTGAGAGAATTTGTTATGATCATATTCGTTTCTATTTTTCAGTGTTTTCATTTGGGATGTAAATAATTTACGTTGCCTTGGCTAGCTTTTTGTGGGTTTAAGCTTCTTAAGAGTTAATCCATTTTATAAATTAGCCGTACTGAAAAAATGGTGTTGTTGCACTCATGATATTAACAATACTGCGCCTACACTTGCAACTATTAAGTTCCTTACAATTAACACATATTGAAAAAGTCTAAAATTAAACTTTTATAACATTAACTGCTACACTTTGTGAAATTAGTGTCACTTTTTTTACCACCTACTTACTTAATTGCTTTTTTTTCCCTCTTCTACTCGTATTTGTTCTTAAGATCTCACTGAAGTATAATAATATTTGATATGAGACCAGAGGATATTAAATAGATTGAGACATCTGCGAGTTTTGCAACGGAAATATCATGATTTTGCTAATCTGAAAATTGCCTTTGTAGTGTGCCGCTAAGTACTTTTGCCGATTAAGTGCAATGAAAGTTTGTTTTAGCTAGTTTAAGCGATAATTGGTCAAACGAGTGATTAATCATTGCGTCCATGGGGTCTCCTTTATCGCTTTCCTGTAAATAACATGGTTTATTAGAAAAAATTATGACCTTTACTCTTTTTAGTATATTATCATCCACCCCGCAGGGGTTTTCAAAAGAATAAGGTTGATCGGTTAAGGGGTTACGAGACACCCCCCCATTCAAACGGCATTGAATTGGACGGGCGCAAACATCGGAATATTTTTCATGTGGGCGCATTTAAACGAAAAAAGACCGAGGACCGCAAATGCAAAAATTGAATATGTTCTTTCTCTCAGGTTAAAACTGATTATGGTCAATTATAACGCGCAACTTATTAACGGTTGCTATACGAAAAAACATTGGTATGATTATCGCACACGCGAACTGCAAAAATGATCTCAATTTATCTAAATGAGTTTGTAGTAACGCTTGGAAAGCTTCGTTAGACAATTCCAAACTGACTCTGTAACCGTGAAAACTCCCACGACAAGCGGCATGAGGTGTAAGTAGGGCCTTTGAGGCTTTCGGTTTTACGTGACCACAGAAATCCGGAAACTGCAAGCCCACGAACTCTCTTTTTATCGGCCTACTTGATAAATTCAATTTGCCCACGGGGATACTTACGATCAACCAAAATAATAAAACTTCCTTCTTACTTTTCCTCTCATATTATACTTACTGATTGATTCAGGACCGGTTGACACCTTGGTTACCCTTCACTGAGGTTTAAATTTGCCAGATGACGTTTAAATTTGTTCGATGTGGGATCCTTAGTCTTAGGGCCAAGTCGCCCAAGAGGACAATTTCAGATTTGTTCTGGACAAATCCGACTTGAAATCGGCCAGTGACAAAAAATTTGTCTGGAAAGCTACAGTCGCACTTGAGAACAATATAACAATATCTGTTCACATTCATGACAATGAAGTAAAAGCATTTTAATTCAATTTTCATTCAGTCCTCGATTGATCGAAAGTTAGACAGCGCTACCAGCGATCAAAACCAATCAGTTTGTAACTCAGGCTATATCAGGCTACGTGCGGCGCCCCTCTCTTTTAGAGCATTATTTAGAGCATTACCCAACTCAGTGTTTTCTCTGAAAAGAACTAGCATATCAATAGCGTGGTATCGTAGGTCAGAGGAGTGTAAGCATCAGAAAAAGCTATGAAACCTTAAGTGAAATAGTCTGAACTAAAAATAGCTCATGAACTACGAACACATTTCCTCTCGAAGGCGTCGGTTAAAAACCCAGCCCGATTTCGATGAATTTGCACCAACCTTCGGAAATTCCATTATGATACAAGTCACTTACACAATTTTAAAATCTTTCGTTGCATGGGTATAGTTCAATGTTTTTTCAAAACAATTATTTTCTGCCTTTTTTCACCTTCGCAAGTAGAAACTGTGTTTTTGAATGCATATCTTCCGATGCAGTGGAAGTCTCCTTTCGACAGTGAACTGATTACTACGAACGTCTCCTTTGTAGAATGTCTTGCAGATGTGTCCAGAAATGCGCGGCATAAGCTTCACGACGTTTTCCTCTGGCTCTTGCAACTTTTGCATCACTCACATGTGGGCGGAATGAAAACAATTAACACCCAAAAATGTCCCCTACAGTCGGGGCTACAGTCCGGCCCTCGTGTAAAAACTCACCAAAAGCTTAATTTACAAGAAATAGCATTTCTATTCGGCGTCTCGTATGTATATATCTACAGCATTCAGCGCTTGTAAGATGGCAACCTCTGAATCAAATGTTTGTATTGTAAGCGAAAGCATACAGATTTAAGACTAAATACTTAAAATTCTCCGTCTGCCGGATAATGGTTATGTGAATACTTTGTAGCATCGTAACAGTCGGCGGTTACACCACGGTACAGCTGTACCACATTTATTTCCATTTGTTAATCGGAATCCCGGCGACGATTGTGCAGGCTTGCAGGTCAAAGGAAATTGCACCGATGAAATCACCGCCGTTTAATGACAGTGCTATCTTTCCCATACAACACGCTTCAACTTGATAGGTAAGTCTTATCTTGAATTTCGCATGTCACTTAACGTCAATTTTACTCAATAAAATGTCAAATTAGTCATTGCGTGCCTGTCGTATAATTCAATTTACTCCCTAGCCATATTTTTAAGGTCACATTGCCGTAAAATCACGCTACGTTAAAAATCCATTATTTTTTTACTGTTCTACACAGTTACACGACAAGAAGTTAAATATAGAGTGAATTGCGATCTAAGGATCTTCCGGAAAATAAATCAAAAAAATTTAAAATAGCTTAGCTGAAAGGACAATAAATTTTTTTGGAAAGAGAGCGTTTCTTTCCATGGTTTGATTAATACGTGCATAGCTCTGTAAATTGCCGAAAGCTGGGAAAACACACTAGGAATTTGAGAATTCTTTGGCTTTCGTGGTTAAATATTTTATATTTGAGAGGTGAGAATTTGATTTGCAGTGATTCTTGGCTGTCGCCTGCATCGCGGTTATCTTATTTATCTTAGTAAAACAGGCGTCTGACCCACTTAGCGCTAATTTGCAGCCTCTTGAAATTGTCATCACCCTGTGGTGGCGAAATT
Organism: Montipora capitata; assembly: GCA_949126865.1. Classification (NCBI taxonomy): domain Eukaryota; kingdom Metazoa; phylum Cnidaria; class Anthozoa; order Scleractinia; family Acroporidae; genus Montipora; species Montipora capitata. Next base: position 35,970,827 of record OX421455.1, on the reverse strand, counting down.
TCGACTAACGGAAATGGCGCAATTTAGAAAGATTTTGAGTTAGAAATAGATCAAAAACGAGTAATATTATTTGTTGTTTTCCAGAAAGTTACAAAACAGCTACAAGGAGCCACTTTTTGTTAAGGCGCAGAATTACCCAAGTTTAGTACGTCAATGTTGCCTTTTATTCTCCTCCCTTTTGAAGAATTGTCATTGAAAAGTCAACTAATAGAGCCTTACTGAATGACCTGCAGCAGGGTGACCAATAGGACAAAAACATTGAGATATATTTACTGAAAATATTTATTTCTTTATTCAACTTGCTGCAAAGAGAAAAGATGTTGGAAATTCTCAGTGGTGACATCATTTCACCCAATGTAGGTGTGCCCTAAATCGAAGAGCGGCGTTGAGATGTATTTAAAATTATGATAAGTCTGGACATCCGTTGTTTAACGCAGGAAAAAACTAGGTAAGCCAAAGGAAAATTCGGGAATCAACGCAAAAATTCAGATAAGATAATCTGGGTCTTCCTTTTACGTAAACAGAAAAAACCCGAATTTGCTCGGTCAGTTCCACCTAGTCTCACCTTCCTCCGCGTTCCACTTTTAATTCCCAATCGTACTGCCATCCCACGTTCATCGCGATTCGCGTTCCTTTAAATTTGGGGACCCGTTTCTAGACAGTCTCGATACTCTTCGCGCCTTTTTCGGGTGTCACAATCCCCTCTGTATCTTAAACCGCGAAAATAGTTTAATTAATAAGTCAATAAACTTCACAATCATTTTGCGAAATATGTTAGAAGACCGGTCAGTGTAAAACGCAGACTGCAGACTGAAACTCAATCCTGCTTTACATCTGTCAACAACTCACATTATCATGACTGCAGAGGAAATTTCTATGAAAAGGTCGCTGCACCTTTTGGGGACTTTGCTGTTAAGAGTCCAGGGAAAATGCGATCGTTGAAATCAAATGTGCTTTGTTTCTGCGCTTCCAGAAGCATTGAAATGTTCAAAGTTATTTCTCACACCGGTGCATCGAGCGATATCGATCGAAAAACCAACAATTATTACTCGGAATACCTGAAAGGTATCCGAGTAATAATCCCGATTACCTTTTTTCGGTGCAACACTGATGCACAAAGAATTTCATCTATTCCGAGCAATTAGGACGCGAGGATTTCATTGGTTAACCTATGCGCGATAACCCCAAGGGAGAGGTTGTGACTGAAAATATAAACATCTTCCAGATGCAAAACAATCGTAACTTGTGAACTAAAGGATAAACATACGGAACACGAAAGCAAATGAAAGGATCCTAAATAAGAAATTTTTACAGCTCAGAGATATTGGCATAAACCGACTCAAACGTCAAATTGTTATCTCTGTCTTTGTTAACTGAGTATCGTAGCCATGCGTGTCAAAATAAATTGAGTTATTGGGTTTGTTCCGTGCATCAAAATGGACAGTAGAATTACGGGGCGGTGATTTCTTTGGCTAAAAACAACTCGCTTGACAAAACTCTACTTTTTCCAACAACAACAACAACAACAAAAACAGCCGTGGTGTCGAGTATTGTTGGAGGGGATTTCTGCACGCGAGAGGTTTCAAACTGCTTCAATTGTTAAGGCGCTTTTACACTGTGAAATGTTTCGTGCAACTTGTTTCGCAATGTTTTGGCGACATTATGGCGGGACAAGTTGCACGAAACATTTCACAGTGTAACAGCGCATTTACAGAGTTCTATGAAAATCCGGATTTATAACATGCGGTGGTATTAATATTTTATGTTACCCTCAGTCTGCATTTCACCCCCGGTACGAAGACAGGCGAATGGAGCGCAGTTTTTATCCTTGCCGAATGTGCCTGGCCACTAAGCAACCGGATCCTGCCCAGACTCCAGCGACAGACAGCATACAAAGAATGGCAGGTCGTTTCGTCCGTTTCTCGCAAGTCAAAATATTGTCGAACTACATCTTAGGTTCGAAATTCTTTTCCGTTTGCATTATATACTGCTAAGTTAAGATTTAAGAAACTTAATTTAAACGGTCCTTCCTAGCTTGCAGATTTCAGCAGTGTCGAGGTTTGTCATCGGCATCCTGGCCAAATTTTACCCTAGAAGACCATCTGATCAACAGGATAAAGGTGAATACCTTTTTGGATTTTTCTTTTTCTTCGTCGTTATCAATGGATTTTATCCGTCGCAAACAACTGATAATGGTGAAGAGATGGATGTATTACTTAATTTTGTTAATCGGTGTTTTGTTAAAAATGACAGAACAAGGAGAGGTGGGAGTGTCCCTGGATGAGTGCATAAGGCTTAGTTATTTATTATTATTATTATTATTATTATTATTATTATTATTATTATTATTATTATTATTATTATTATCACTGCTACTAGTATTAATATACACTTATCTTTTCTTTAAATTCTTCAGTAGAATTGGAAGTCCAGTACTTTTTCCTCAAAGGGACTGGCTTGGTTATGTCTAAATTTGCTAAAACATTTTTTTTTGTTTTCTGCATCAAAATTGGGCTAGTTCGCTGACAACTAGGCATGACTTTCTGTGAAATATCAATGAGCAAACTAAAGGCTTAATAATAATGGACTTTAAGGTATAATTCCAAAACCGTTATTGAAGGTGAACTGTAAATTCAATCAAACATATATTTTTGGATTTATGATGCAACTATCTTATATGAATTTAACACTCTACCGTTACCAGCTTACTAAGTTAATGTAAACTTTCTCAGTACCATCTATTGCTAAATCAATAAATGTTTTGATCTGTCGAAGCATCCTTACTTCAGCTGACTTGCCAGTAATTAGATGAGTCTGGATCAACTTAGATATTTTTAATAATTCAGGAGTCCAAATAACCCTTTAATCTGTATTAATTTATATTTATATTCAATTTGTCAGGCATCAGGCCCTCTCACAGTAGCTACATTTATGCAAGAAGTGTTGACAAATCCTATTTCAGTAAGTTAAATGTTTCCTTGAATGCACAAGTCAAGCCCTCAAGTATTGAGGTTTCAATCTTGCCCTGTCTGCTCTGAACTGATTGGTGCTGCCTTTGAATCACACTCATCAGACTCAAAAGAGGTAAAGCGAAAGGGTAGATCAAGGCAGAAAAGCCTAAGCCTTAAGTTCAAAGCAATAATGGTCTTGATCTTACTCTGATAATTTCTCTCCAAGTGCTGTATTTTTATCTTGCTGTAGATACTCTGCTCATGTTGCCACTCAATGTTACAGTGATCGAGACATCGAGTGATAACATGACATTATGTAGACTGCAAGTGCTCTCTCCTTAATCACTCACTGAAAAACTATGTCCCATTAATCACTCACTGAAAAACTATGTCCCATTAACCCTTTGATACCCAAACCAACCCAAACCGGCCATATTTAGTATTTTCCTCTGTCTAATGCCAGACGATTTTACTCATCAATGGGGAACCCCCAGGAGTCAATGGGTTAATTTGCTTTAAGTGGTTAAAAGAAATGAGCTTCCAAAATGGTGAACAGCGAAGCTGCCAACTAAAAGCTGAAGCTGTGAACCAGAAATCTCATGAGTGCTGTTAACCATTCCAGACCCTTTTTTTTGCTGTTACCAGCAGCCAATTTGTTATTTGCAGGTTGCCGTTTCAGCACTTGCAGCTCTCCCATTTTGGAAGCTCACCATATGATGCTTTCATGTTTGTTTGAACTATATAGAGAAAAACAGAGACTGCCTGGAGTTTAAACAGTATGAACTTGATTGTAAAAATTCCCTTTTGCCAACAAATGAGGAGAATCAGCAGACTTCAGGCCGTTCCTAATGAATATTTAGGTGGTTTATAGTTAGTCCATGTGTTATAGGTAAGTAGGTCGTCAGCATCCGCAGTCTGTCGTTTACTTTCCGTTAACATTTCAGGGATATTACATGAATAATGAAGCAATTGGACCAGCTGGAGATTTTATAACTTCACCAGAAGTCAGCCAAGTGTTTGGAGAGGTACTGTCAAAATTACAGACACAAAGTACCAAAGACAAACTTAATTATAGCATTAGGTTCACAATAATAAAAATAGTAACTTGATATTAACAATAAATTATTACTATAATAATAATGATGATGGTGAGCTTTATTTAAGCTTTCCTTTAAGGGGGAAGTGTAACTAACCTTCAGCAATATTCTCAATTTATGACCCTCTATAAATCAGATGAAATCAATGTAAATCAAAGCAAGTCCTTAAGAGAAAGCTATTATAGTTGAGAGAGAAACTTCTCTTAGGTCCTAGTAGCGAATGAATGAACTCGTCCCTCTTATGGTGTCACCCAGGAATACAATCTATGCCACCCAGTTGGTGGAAGGAAGTCGTTGTAAGGGCTCTGAACTTTGCACCAATCCCACTCCCAAGTTCTTGCAGGCCTTGCAAAACTATTCTCCTGTGACTCTTCCCCCACCCCGAGAGCAAGACTTGTAGATTTTCCTCTGTGTCTAACGCCAGACAATTTTACTCATTGATTGGGGGCACTTAAGGTGTGACTGTGTTAAAGTTGCAAGACTGTTGTTGATCTTTCTGAGAATACCAATGTATTTGTCAGAAGTGATCATCTCTTGAAGCCTGGCCTTGATGAGGATTCCACAGGATGAGCTTTTTGTCCGGCCGACTCAAGTATAATGAAATTCGTGAGGAAGCTCTGTTTCACATTGTGTGTTATAGACAGTACCAAGTGGCTTGTCAGTAAATTGGGTATCTGGTTCCTGTGACATAATGTGTTTTGTAATGCTCATTTTTTTCCCCCCTTCAGCTTGTTGGCCTATGGTTTGTCAACCAGTGGTTGATGTCTGGGAAGAACAAGATTCAACTGATTGAACTAGGACCAGGAAGAGGGACTCTTGCCTTTGATGTTTTAAGGGTAAATCATTGACATGAAATAATCAGGGGGTCAGCACAAGACTTGACAGTCAGACCATTTGCAAATTAAACTGTAAAGGTAGCTCTCTGTTCCGAGTGTTGGGTGCAGCTGGGGTTCGAACGCGCAACTTGCATGGAAGTGGGTAGGTCCAGCAACGTACATGTAGCCACCCTGTTGGCTTTAGGAGGTTTAAAGGCTCTTAACATGCAAAACTATGGGTTTTTGTGCCTTCTGGTGTAACGAGAAGGGTCAATGAGGAGGAACATGAAAAACTGAAACACCATATTCTTCTACCCCTATTATCCTCCTGAATACTCAGTTACGTTTGATTCCTGTCAGCCCATTTTTATAGCACAACAAAGACCCCAATACAGTAAAATAATATTATTTACTGTAGTTACATCAGACCCTCTGTCTACAGGTTCCCTTGGTCAAATCAATTTGGTTGGATTTGCTTTGTATTCTGATTACCTAACTCCTAGTTTGCTTTTACACTTCCAAAACTTACCCAAGGAGAAGGCAAATTTGGTTTTTTAAACACTGCTACTCTTGGTTCGTTGGGCTGCCTTGGGTCTGTATGGTTCATAGGACTTACATGCAGTGGCAGCCCAGTCAAAATGTGCCAGCAGGTGGCAATGTTGCTGCCTACAATGAAATATAAGCCACCTACTAAAGTTCATCAATAACAAATTAATGTGAGGTCTCCACTAGACCAATATTAATTGTTACCAAAAAATGGGAAAGTAAGTCACGTGAACACTCTTTCAGTTACAAACAAGATGGCGTCTAAACAAGCTTGTGGAGATGATTCCACTGCTTCTGCGAAAATTTCTAAATTCTTTTGTAACACTATCAGATATGTCGACTTAAGCGCGGTTCGAACTTATGCGATAAGCACAAGTGTAAGCACAAGGATGAGTTTAGCGACGTTCACACAGTGAAACAAGCCGAGTGAAATTTGGCATACTCAAGCATAGTAATGTTAGAGAAAATCTGGTAAGATTTGAGATGGTGTGCTCATGCTGGTTCCCACTTGTGAAATACCGGTAAGCACAAGCGTGAGATAAGCACAAGCACAACAAAAGGAAAAATTCTTGCTTATGCTTATTTTACACCCGTTCCCACACAATTTTTCTTATACTTATGCTTGTGCTTGTAGTTGTCGCATAAGTGGGAACTGGGCTTTAGAAACCTGTAGTTTTGCATTTCTACAATGTATTTTTAAGGATTTGAGGAGTTAGATTAAAATTGTTGATTTTGTAAGGACTTTCCCAATAAAGCTATACTGGTGAAAAATAACTGGCATTTGAGGAAAAAATCTCTTGCGAAGTGTTATCTGTAAGCTGAGAAAGAGGGGCTGAGTTTACCCCTAGAATGCACCAGATACAACCATTTGAAGCAGAAAATTTTAAAATATTTTGGGGGAGTACGCCCCGGACCCCTCTACGTACCAGGCAAGGTCCAGATGCCTACTGCTCAAAACCATTTTGTCTGGGCTGATCACTGTAATGGCTGATTCCTTTACTGGGTATTTACGAGAGAGATTAACGTGGGGTTATTTCGCTGTGGGATGCTTCTTCCTTGTGATGAAAATAACTGATGTGACCCCCCCCCCCCCTCCCCCCTTCCCTGTCAAAGTGTATAGAGAGGGCTAATTACCACAGATTGTAATATTGCATTTTGTTTTGTGATCAAGGTATTCAGCCAGAAGAATTTTGCTGAAATTCTCCAAAATGTTTCCTTGCACCTGGTTGAAGTGAGTCCAGCACTAAGTGATATCCAGGAAAAGATGCTAACAGGCGGATTACATAATGGCCGGGATAACAAGGAAGAAAAAGAAGATGGAGTAACCAGGATCACACCATTGCAAAATGAGGTATAATGTGAAAATGCTCCCATGACCAGTGGCAATTATTCATAGTTCATAGAAATAATAATAATTATTGTTTTATTGATTGCTGTTCCTGAACCATATTGATAAGTTATTTCCTTCATTTCACTTTATTTACAAAGAAATCATGTACAAACAAGACCATGGTAGCATACAGTTAGCATACTATTACATGTAGATATTCTAGGCGGGTCACTTAGACTACAACGATATTACTGTAACAAATTAAATCAGTATAATTATACTGTAACAATATTACAATTGTAATCATAACAATAGTGCAATATTAATATCATATAGAAAATAATGGTGGCTGGAAGAATGTCAGTGAAGGGATCTGAGAATACTCAGCTCTTCAAGTTTATAGTGAACCAAAGGTTGTTTTGAAATTATCTGCACACAAATCAAGTCAAGTGTTTTTCTTTTTTTGTATCATTAATATTATTGATGAAGAAAATCTTTCAAAAAAATGTTCAAAATAACTATTTACAAGGCTAAATATATTTTTAGAAAGTTAAAAACCCGAACGTTTTCGACATTACGTCATCTTGTCAGGGTATACCTTGATGATAACGAAAACGTTCGGTTTTTTACCTCAAAAAAAAAAAAAGATTAAACGAACTTTATGGAGAAAGAAATGTTCAATTGATTAATATTATTGTTGTATATGACATACAAAATTCTCGTGATTTATGTAAAACTTTACTCGATTTTGTTCGTTTTAAGAGTTTATGTTAAGGTAAAGGTACACGTTATTAAAGGTCGGTAACTCCTTTACCCTGTAGAGGGTATTCTCACAGGAAGCCGACGGTGCGCTCACTTTACCCCCCTCTTTCCATCAGTGCTCCGTTTTAAGGGTATTTAAAGCTGCTAAGGCTACACAGCATGAAAAGAAATCGAAGCAAGGATGTGAGGTCACTAGGAATCGAACTCGGGACCTCTCGCACAGAAGGCCGCGCATTAACCAAATGTGTAATCCTTAATACTTTACTCCTTTAAGATGCTTCATATTACAATAACAAAAGCGCTGAATATGTGCGCTGAATAACTGGTTTGCAGCTTGCTTTCTCCTTGAGTTTTTGAATATGATACACTTCCCTTCACTGACATAGTCCGTCTGAGCGTTGCTGACAGAGGCCAAAAAAGATTATTTTTCTATAACCCTTTGGTGTCCTCGCCAAAAACCTTAACGGGATCAAAATCTGGGAGAAACAACTGTACGCCAGTCCTTGTCGTCTTGTGTTTAATTGATTGTTCCGTTCTGATTTTCTATTCGAATCCTTCTCGCTCAGAGAATGGTTATTGGTAGGCTCCAGATGTTCAATAGGTGGATTATTTAAGTGCTATCCACCGGATAAATTACTATCCATTGGATAGCGCAATTGATTTCGCTATTACTTATCTACTAGATAGTGATTTATCCAAGCGGATAGCTCTGTCCATCGTTTCAACAACTGGGGACTGATTATTTGTTTATTTATTTTCGTGTCAGGTAAATGCAGAGTTGTGTTACAGAACGTGCATGACCCAGACTGGTGTTCCTGTGTCATGGTATAGATCCATCCAAGATGTCGCTTTTGAAGGAAATACCTTTTTTCTGGCTCATGAGTTCTTCGATGCACTCCCTGTTCATCAATTCCAGGTTGTGTTTCTTGACTTTCTTTTCAAAAGCCTGTTCTCAAACTTTTTATTTGAAGTAACTGCAGTACCTTTCGTGACGGCTTGTGCAAAAAACCATGACTTTTCATTAAGGCGCCCGAAAAATTCAGAAACATTTTTTCTCCCCTGGAAGCAAATTTTGCTTCCGCTACAAATGTTTCCTCGTTTGCGCGCCGAGGAAACATTTCGGGAACAAATAATGTTTCCGCGTTTGCGGGCGCCTTTACGGAGCTTGCGCATGGACCACGACAAAAGCTACGAGAACGTTGTATAAAAATATGATTTCCCGTTTTTGTAGCATCTTCGCGATACTCCAAGTCATTCCGCATGGAAAGTGTATATCAATATTCCAGGAATAGAATTAGTATGAACAGTGTTGGTTTTTTTTTTAGCCAGTCAGAACTCACTAATTTTTTGAAAGTGTATTACTACATATGTAATAGGCCATTTCCGAGTTCATGTCTGCCTCGTCTTCAAAGCGAGTCTAAGTGCGAAGTTTTTGTGATGGTAATTAGTTCTACTTTACATATGAATGAAAACTAATTTTCATAACAAAAACTTCCCACTTAGACTCGCTTTGAAGAGGAGGCAGACATGATCTCGGAAATGGCCTATTGCGCAATTAATTGAATGAGAATCGTTTTATACACAAAATATACTCCCTGAAAAACTAGCGACTTTAACATTTCACACAGGGATCGCGTTAACGCAGAAATCGTGCATTTTTACGCAACTAAAACCCAAAAAATGCATCATCGAAATTTTAATGCGTCCCAGGACGCAAGGCACTGACTTAAATAACTCACACAACTTGCTTTGATTTGTCAGTATATTCTGTTGTTTGTAAAACTGTTGGAGCGATCTGTGATCATAATTGAAGTTCTAAGAAATGGGGTTTAAAACAACTAAAAAGGTTAAAACTAAATTTTCGACCGCCTTCTGCGGTCTTCTTCCGGGGAATGTACTCTGAAAGTCACTGAATGCAAATATATAGCAAAAGACGTCACTGTTCGTTGCTCCTAAGGGAGGAAACCACTGATGCGTAAACCCTTGGAAAGGGTGCTCTTTCATTAACAGAGTTCTTGTCCAGGAATGAATGTAACGGCTCTAGAAAAAGCCTTTGTCGGCCGGTCCTATGCATATGCGTCAATATTAATTCCAAGTTGGTTACTCTCTTTTTCTGATAATTTAAAACATACTCTTTTTCTCGCAGAGGGTCACCAAGATTTTGGGACCCCCAAAAAATGCTTGGGATCCCAATTTGGCCGAACATGCGGGTCCCAGGACCCAGATTGAAAAATCCTAGTGCCATCCCTGTCACATGTAACTGCACAAAGAATGGAACACACTCATTTCATTTCCGGTTAAAGAAAAACCGGCAGCTAGTTGAACTGAGCTAGCCGCCGTGCAAGGTAATACGAATTGCGCTCTATAGTAATATTGCAAATTAAAGCTTCAATAATTACTCCTTTACAAGTCACAATGGAACTCTCCAAGGCACAATTTGCGAAGTAATCGTTGTAAAGGAGTCATGTGGCTGAATGATCATTGGTTTCTTTTTTTTGGTAGAAAACGGATCAAGGTTGGAGGGAAGTACTTGTTGATGTTTGTACGCAAGAAGAAGGGTTTGTGCAGTCTGTTTTCATGTTTTATCTCTTACTTTCTAAAATCGTAAGAGTCTGCCATCATTGTCCAGTTCATTCATTTAGCAGACATATGGAATATCATTCGGCCGTTTGGAGAAAGTGCTGCTTTTTCTACATGTGTCTTCTCGAATAATGGCGATATACATAAGGCCCCTTGTCACAACGCTGTCTAGTTAGGTCGTGGGTTCAATTCCCACCCTGGTCAGAGTTTTTCTCTGTCCTTGTGTGGGCCCAGTTCCATCAGTAGGGCTAACGCTCACATGGTTCATATGGGATAGAAATCTAGCACTTCACGTTACACTACACTCTCGTCAGTTAATTCTGTTTAAAATATAAGTGCTACACGGCCAACGTTTGTATAAACGTAACCTTTCCTTGTACTTGTACATGTTAATTGCCGTGACTTTAACATCTTCAGTTCCCACGGCCTGCTCCCGTCTGACCTTGTAGCTCAGTCGGTAGAGCGGCGGAGATCTAACCCAAAGGTCGTGGGTTCAATTCCCACCCTGGTCAGAGTTTTTCTCTGTCCTTGTGTGGGCCCAGTTCCATCAGTAGGGCTAACGCTCACATGGTTCATATGGGATAGAAATCTAGCACTTCACGTTACACTACACTCTCGTCAGTTAATTCTAGTTATGATAAAGTTTGGGCCGGAACCCATTTGCTGTTTGCAAAAAGAAGGGAAATTAGTCTTCAGTGTTACTGACTGATCAATTGGATTGTACTTAAGAGGTATATTTGTCGATGCCTCGGGGATTGGTTTAGATGGCGATTCACGTTCCTGTTATTTCTGGACTGAATTTTGTCTATAGAAGGTACTATCGCAATTGAAGGGAAGGATATGGTGAATTTCTCCATGAAGATTCAGAAATGGTCGGAATGTCACTGGCGGTCTACTACTAGGGAGTTTTTGTCTCCAAATTGATAAAACCTTTATCAAATTTAAAGACTTACCAATCTACAAGTTTGCCACTGTGAAAGTATCTTGAAAGTTATACATTAGAACTGCGGTTTTGAATTGATTTTCCAAGCGATATGTCATCGCAATTAATAAGACTGCTCAACTGTTGTAAAGAATCTTGGAAATGCAAGGTTTATTAAACGGGACTTGACCCCATAGGGCCCGTTTCTCGGAAAGTCCCGAAACTTTGCCGGCCATTTTCGGGTGTCACAATTCCCTTTGTATCTCAAGAACGGAGAGGATTTAAGTCGTCAAACTTCACAGTCAATTTTATTTTTGCTGCCTTGAAAACATGTTAAAAGATCGGCTTTCCAAAACAAGCGGTTGGCAGTTTCACAAATGGCTTTTCGGGACTTTCGAGAAATGGGCTCCCTTGACCGCTCGATTGAGCTTTGTACTTCTCGCTTATTGTCTCACAAGTGTGATGCGGTGAAATCGCGCTCCATCGTGCATGTGTTCGAGTTCATTTTAGGCGAGGGTTTCTCTATCACGTAAGCGACTTCTTAAGTTGTTTCTTTTGGTGAGATAATATTTTGAGCATTGTTTATTGCGTAATGAAAGAGGGAATCGAATTGAAAGTGACAGCTACTGTCTCCAAATACGGTATTCTATCAAGAAATTCTTCTTTTCAACTCCAGAAATGCGTACAGTAGAAAGTCGATTGACATGTTATTATTTCGGTCCTCAATGTTTTCAATCTGTGCTTTTCTTTCCATAGCCCCTCTAAATTAAGGTTTGTTCTTGCTCCTGGCCCCACGGTGGCCTCGCAAGTGCTGGTGCCACAAGGTATTTCATGTAGTCAGATAGAGGTGTGTCCTCAAAGTGGAGCAATTATAGAGAACATGAGTGAGGCTATTGCCAGGCACGGAGGCTGCGCTCTCATTGTGGATTATGGTGAAGAGCAAACCACTTCTCATACACTTAGGGTAAGTAACAGAAGGCAATTTGGATCTGCATAGTAAGAAAACCTTAATTTAGAAGTAATATTAGGTGTAGTTCAACGATGAAAGCACTCATGGCCGAAAATTCGAACTCTCACTGTGTATCAGATGGAATCTAAACTTGATGCTTTTGTCGTCAAATAATCAGTTAGCGGTTCTGTGTCGTTTCATTCAGTAATTGTTCTCACTTGGTACGCTAGGTTATCATACGCGCTCATTCCTCTGTCCTTATTCTGAATGCCCGCCTCCGCCCCTTTGGTGGTCACTAATCTGAAGCTTAGAAAACTGACAATATTGTGTAAGCTAGATTTTATGGTATGGCAAAATAATACTTGTATTTCAGGGATTCAAAAAGCATGCGTTGCATGATGTTCTTGAAAATCCTGGTTCTGCTGACATGACAGCTGATGTTGATTTTTCGTACCTCCGAAATGCCACTCGGGGAACAGGTTAGTGAACACTATTGAAAGTTTGATGAATTAGTATATTTTCTTTTATTGGCTTACTCTGCGGAGTTGG
>OX421455.1:35940826-35955826 GCA_949126865.1 Montipora capitata | reverse complement strand
TTGAACCCGGGATCTCTGGATCTCAAGGCAAGCGCCCTAACCACTGGGCCACACTGCCTCCATATTGCCTCCTTCGAATTATTGGCTTTTCATAGTACCGTACAATCAGCCTTGCTCTTGTTGGTTCTTGATATCCCGTGATTCGCAAAATGGGGTCCTGTTCTCAGGCTGTCGTGATTATTTTCCGCGACACACAATAAGTTGCTAACAACGCTGGGAATGATTCCAAAAGGACACGTCGACATTACAAATAACCTTTACGTGTCAACCTTCAAGTAAACTACCTGTAGACACCCCAGACTAACAAGATGAGCAAGATAGACTCGTTTCGCTGTGAACAGTTTTCGGGAAGCAGGGTTTGTGGACTGGTTCGAGCACTTGTCGTCTTCTACGCACTTCGTCTCGGGTTCGTGTACTCTCATAAAAAACCAAGATATGATTTTTAACCCACTTAAATCACTTTAATTTGATGTGATTTGATTTGATTTACAATAAGTAGCGCAGTTGTGCTCTGCTAGAAAGGTAAGCTTCATTATTAGGAGCCAGTAATTTCTGCTTTGCGGTTTTGATGCTGTTTTCCAATTCATTTGTCTCAACAGTTCAAACATTTGGTCCCGTGACACAAAGATCTTTCCTTCAGCAAATGGGAGTAGATCTGAGGATGAATGTAAGTAGTTGCTACTTCGTTTGCGCGTCATCTATCAACCTCGTTCCCAGGGCAGGGCTTGAAATTGCGACTCACTGGTTGCCAATGCGACCAAAAGTTGAGTGCTGGCGACCAGATTTTCAGAACTGGCCGCCAGCTGGCGAATCACGTTTTGTCTGATAACCCAGGATAAACAGTAGACAACTTCTGTGTTTGAATCTTTATATCATGAAATCATTCGGAACTGGTAGCTAGAACACGACTCACCTTTCTTTTCCCACTAAAATAATGTCCAATTAGTACAAGAACATCGGTTTCACACACTTTTAATTGATAGCACAAAACTTCGATCGTTACGTTTACTAGGCGCCATATTGTTTCAGCGGCTTCATGGGATCGTGGGCGCACTTTAACACCATGTGCTTTTTGCAAGTTACGTGAGTTTTTGCGGCCGGTAAGATTCAGTCAGAAGGTTAATTGAAAATTTAAATCCATCATCATTTGTGAATGCTGAAAACGTAGATTTGGCCAAATTACCGAAGGACCTCCTCGGAACTATTGTAGCTTGATATTGATAATATCTTGATAATGAACCTGGACATCGCATAATGAGTTCGAAATTTGTATGGAACCTTCAAAAAGCAACCTGTATCCTTAACGTAAAGTAGGTTGGAGAACTTGTCCCCTCTGTTAGAAAGCGGACACCTGCAAAATTGACTACACAAGGTGATTAATAAATGGAGATAAATAACGGTAGAAAAGTAATTTAAGAAACCAAGTTCCTCTGATTCTAGAGGCTACTGAAACCTTGCGAGCCGCACCTTTCATTTTATCCCAGTCGGAGACCAGTACGAGCATTGTGGTTGTGTGGGGGCCTAGGCCGAGCAATTGTAGTATTGTGTTTACTGACGATAAAGGTAAGCAAGCTGTAGGAGAATAAAGAACTACGTTTTGAAGAGCTGAAAAGGAAGGACAAAGGACCCATGTTTGCCTTGCTATGGACAATACGGACTAACCCTAACGTTCCGTGCTTTGCCCCATTTCAAATAACCACCAAACTAAAGACAAAAGCCGCAAACGACAGTGGCTTTAGAGGTCTTAATAATTATGAGTTTCCTTGCATGCAAAGTAACATTTAAAATCCTTTTGTTACGTAAGTCATATGTTAAATAAGTTTGCGACCAAAATTTATGATCTGGCGACCAAATTTTTCCCATTAGTCGCCAGCTGGCATCTGAGCAAAAAACGTTAATTTCGAGCCCTGCCTGAGGGTCTCCTCTGTCGCTGTCGTTGTCATCGACAGAGAGACCCTGGGAACGAGCTTGGTCATCTATTGTCCCGAATCGCTTCGGTTGTGTTAGACACCAGTGTAGCTGTCTTCACATCCAACAAATCCTGCTAAGAATGCTATTCCTGTGAGGCGGGGGATAATGAGAGCTTAAAAGGGAAAGAATGAGTATCTTATCCCGGGAAGAAGAGAATCAAATGAAATTAAATGTTTATTTAAGATCATGGGACGTAACAATATCTGATGCTTGCATGTTTGTTTACCAACCCTAACCCAACTTTTTACATTGTTGCTCAAGTTTATGCCCACAAACCAACTGAAAACACGACTGTTGTAATATTAGAACTACCAGGCCCCGGTTGCTCGAAGGGTGGATAGCCCTATCCACTGGATAACTCAATCGGTTTTGCTAGTGTTTATCCACTGGATAGTGATTTATCCGGTGGATAGCGCAATCCACCTTTTGAACAACCGAGGCCAGATAGTTGTGTGTTTAATTTCTTCTTTTTTCCCCTTGTAAGGTTCTTCTCAAGAAGGCGAAACCATCGGAAGCGGAAGCTCTTAAACGTGGCTTCACCATGTTGACAAGTCCTTCCGAGATGGGAAACAAGTTCAAGGTATTTAGCCTCGTACAGCTTGGACTTCCAGAGCCAGCTGCCTTCAGATAACACAGACGGTATCTCATTCTGCATTGCTCTGTTATCTAACTGCTCATCAGTTCTACCAGATATTGATCTCACGAAAGTAAACATATGTATCTTGACGCTGCGTTACCAGGATTTTTAAACAAGCGACCTTGTTGGATGATTTTGGCGACATGTCTACCTTTCCACCGCTGAATGATCCTAAATCCTCAAAATCGCGACACAAATCGTTCTTTTCGGATAGAGTATCGTCTTGGTAGCTACCTTGCAGGACACCGTATTTCAGCAAGTCACCTTTTGCATAATAGCTTCCTGTATCGACAGTTACTCTTTGGACAACAGTTGGCCTTTGAAATGTAACCAAGAGAAAGTCCTGCTTTTGAGGACGCAGTGCCCAGAAAAACCCACTACCTTTTTCATAAGCATCTTCTGGCTTCCCTTCATGAGGTGACATTGATGTCGTTACTGTTGCTGGAGGATTCAATCCTCTAAATTTCTGGTCATATTGATCAAAAAATGGTTCTCTCTGTTGTCGGCCCGACTGTCCCTTTTCTTTGAGGGAAGATGTGTCACCAATGTGTTGAAAAAGCGACGCCGGAGGGGTTAGCTTCTTCCCGGACTTAATACCACGCCAATGTCCCATCAACCAATCGATGGGCATTTCATCATACATGAGGTAGAAGTAGGAAGCGATGTTTGCGAGGTCTTGGTTGTGATAAACTTTCGCTTTGCTTCCTTGCACTGTAACATCAAGAATCAACCAACCCTTTTTGTTTTGGCCACTAATGAAGTCCTGCAATTTAGGCACAAAGCTTGGCGATGAAATGACGTCGTCTTCAAGGTGAATGTAATAATCTGATAAATCTTTGCAGAAACACATGACGAATGAGGCATCGACATTTTCTTTCGAGCGCCACTTTCTTCTGCTATCGGAGTCGCCATATTTCCGTTTGATGTTCGTAAGTGGTGGATAGAACTCTAACGGTGCTTCGATTACCGTTAAAAGTCCCTGATTACTATACTTGTCAAATATATTTGAGATGTCCGTTATTGCCCTGGATTTTGGTGGTTCGTCAATATCGGCCAGAAATATGACAATGAGGGTGTTATGTTTATCTTCATCGCTCATGTTGTCGATCAAACTCTGAGTGGTTTTTAGCAGATAATTAGCTCCAGAAGGCCTTTCAACTGACGCAATCCCAATCGAAAGATATCCTTTGCAAAATGAGAAAAAAAAATCAGGTTTTTGTTTTTGATCTCGCTTCTTTCATTCGCATGTTTTTTCTTTTACACAGCTGTAAATGTTTTGAACCCAGGCATTAGTGTCAACTAAGTGAAGTGAAATCGTCCGGGCGAGTGTAGTCCTGAGGAGGACTGTTTTGGGTGACGTGTCGACAACCTTAGTGGAAGTCATCTCAGATGACTTCCACTCAGGTTCAGAGTCGAGTGATCCAAGTAACATACTCTGGTCGTTGATGTGATTGGTCAAGTGTCAGTTAAGCCTTGCTTTCATTGGCTGTGAAGACTGTAAACAGTGATTCGTGTTCACAGCCAATGGCATCAAGGTTTAAGGTGGCTTAACACAGTTTTTCCTCGGTCAGTGGTATTTATTGAAGGCCGGCACGGATTTTGAAAAGGAAAACAAATATGGTGAGTCTGGAGAAAACTTTTTAAAATCCGGTATAACTTCGTTTCCGTTACTTAAACGTCATGGTGCTTTAGAAGTTAAAATCCTTCAGAGGAACCCACATTCGCGCCCCCAGGGTCCGCTTCAGTTTTGGTCAGTGCCAAGAACACGGACTCTGGCCACAGCCGAAACAGGAAGTCCGCGAATCACGGACTCTTAAGCGCATTCTCAGAAATTCGAAACTATAACGCTCTTCACTGGCGAAAAATGTCTGCGCATGAGTCGCGAAATATGGCACGTGATGTGTTTCCGGGACTATGATTGGCTCTCATGAGAAAAGCACTCCCGAGAAGAACAGAAAAATGGCTGCTGTTTGAGGATCGGTAGCTTGTTGGTTTCCGTTCTTTTCAGAGCGATCAAGGCTAGTTTTAACGCCAGTTTCAAGTGGAATGTATTCTTAGAGAACGTTTATGTTGTGTAACACGTTTGAAACTCCAACCCAACCGGTATCCTCGGAAAATTTGCTCCTGGAAAATTTTATTTCGTGGGATAGGAGCTGCGAAACAGGTGAGTTTCTTACGCAATTTTTAATGTGGAAAGTTTGTTGCCACCGGGTACAAAAAGTTACTGTAATGTGCAGAAAGGAGGATTCCCAAGGTTTCCGTTCATGTGTGAATTGGCTTGTACCAGGTGGCAGGGAAATGGCAATATTGTTCAACGTGAAGGTTATTTTTTTCTGCGTTACTCCTTACGATCGGCACCTCTACATGAATGATCAATGATTCGATCAGATGTGAATTTGATTTTGAATGTGATTGTGTCATTGGGAACGTAACCCTAGTATCAAATATTTTAAATAGCTGCTTTTAAGGTCATTTATATTCCCTTTTCTGGTGAATGTCAAGTTATATTTTTTAGCAGTTACAACTCAACGATCCTTGCGTTCAAGTAGTTACCAAGTTATGGATTTGCAATTAATTTGAGTTTAAAATCAAAATCAAAATCCATGTTAGTTAAAATAATGTTTGGAAGAACAGAAGTGTAGGTACAGATGTATATAGATATCTATAGATTCAGGTTCGTGACTGTTTTTCAAATCTTTTTTTTAAGACTGTTGTTTTCTGGAAGCATTAATGATGTAATTTTGGTTTTAGGGGACTGTTTTGTGTTGTTGGATCAAGGAATCTGTTTTGAGTATGGTTGACAGTGGATAGTTGTTCCTGAAAAGGCTGAAAGGAAGCTTTATTGCCTTGGACTTTTTTTGGTTACACCCCACATGTTTGTTCTTTTCTTAGATGGCAAAATTTATTAATATATTATGTGATTTGGAACTGCAGCTAGAAACAGTGTCCCATGCATAAGGTCTTATTGGGTTTGATGGCAGTAAAATAATTTGGGTAAAAAATATGTTTAGAGTTTTTATCATAACTTCTCATCTTGGTCCTGCTGGACTTCAAACATGCTCTACCATTTTGCACAAGGAATTTAATTAATTGTCAATCAACCGTTACCTTTGGATAGCAATTGCTTTATTTTTCTTTTTCCTTATGTGTAGATATCCTATGTCTGTCACATAGTTAGTTTTAAGCTTTTATTTCCTGTAGTGTATCTTTATTATAGTTAGCACATGACCCCACAAGCATGTATTATTTCTTTAATATTGATTGTGTTTGAATAAAAGATATTGTTGTCTTGTCTAGTAGATAATGCAAAACAGCCTCAGTTGTATTTGCATTATTTCTGAATGTTACTTTTCAAGGGCAAACCATTAAAAAATGTACATAGTTTGCAGGAGGTCAGGAAAAATATTCAAAATATTCACGGATCTTGAAGAGTTTACGTAACCATATTTGGAATATACGGCATTTCTATTTGGGAATGTTTAAGTCCACAGAATTCATTTTCTTTATCGTTGAGAAGTACTGTAAGACTGTTGACTCCATGGGGTTCCCCATTGACGAGTAAAATCGTCTGGTGTTAGACAGAGCAAAATACTCTGGCTTTAGACAGAGTAAAATCCTAAGTATGGCCGCATTAGGGGCGAAAGGGTTAAATTCCATCATTACTTTGACTTTCTTTTTCTTCATTTGAACGAAAACAAAGTGATTAATCATCACCTCCACCATTGCTATACAACTGCATTGGCTTTTCGAACAAAGTATCAAAGTTGAAGCTGGTGGCTCAAGGAGTAAACTTTGCAAAAAAGTTAGGTTAAAAATACGTTTATGTTATTTGAGTATTATTGTAGAACAAATTTACATAATATCATTAAAGTCATTAAATCAATGAGAATCCAAACATGAGGATGCAGTTTGCTCAGGAGGGGTCTGTTTTAAAAAAAAAAACAATCCTTAAAGGTAACAGAATCTTGTTTTGTGGATGTAAGCTAAAGAAATCTGACCCCTTAGAGGAACCAGTTCTAAATTGACAAATGACTGGCATTTTATAATTCATAAGTAAAAGTTATTTGCTCTCTTACCAAATTGTTCTACAGTTCCATTCATTTTTCAGATTGATAGCCTTAAATGTACTGCAGCAACTCTGCCAGCTGTTTGGTCTCAGTATCATAAGCAGTACAAATCCACAATTTTTTCTCCAAAAAGGAACAACAAGAACCCATGTCATTTTCGTAAGGGAATCCCCCTTGGGGCAGTTTGTTCACTTCACCACGATTGTTTAACACTATCCAGGGACTAAAGCAAGGATGGAAATTTATTACAGCTTAAATAGATTGGACCACTTTTTTTACTTCTGACACTAAATTATTGCATTCAAACTTAATTTATTCATCCTTTGAAATGGTAGGAATGATTACTATTATTTACAGCAATTGCTAAAAATTCATTGCATCTAATGTTGAAATACATTGTATTTTTTAGGTATGATTCATGAGTCAATGAGTTAGTGCAGTTACCCTAACCCATAAAATGAAAGCTAATCTCTGAAACAAGGGCTCAGGTTTAATCAATAAATTATTGCTAATAATATTGACTGTGTGTCTCATTGACTCATTGACTAATTTACTAATTGACTCGTAAATCATGGGACCTCTTTACATATGGAAAGGTAACAGGAGTTATTTCTGTGAAGTCTTATCCAGAAAACTGCAACATGGGATTATGCACCTTTGAAAATTATGTAGCTTTGTATGCTTTTGTTTAATGTCTTTCAACAATTATTACAGAAATATGAAGTTATGGTTTTTTTAAAGTTAAATCTAATGCAAGGGGATTAAAATTATTGAAGCAGCTGTGTTGCAACCAGAGTCCGCAAAGAGAGGTTAAATAATTTGTTGTACTGGAAGTACTTAGTAGGCCAGCGTGAAATTCGTGAAAAGTTTTGGGAGGGTGGCACTGAATCACCTTCAACAAGTTTTCTAAACTTTAATTGAAGATACCTTATTTTATATCCTTCTGCTGTTTTATTGCTAGGAGATAAAATCAATTCCTGATTAAGTATTTTTGTTGTCAATGAGGTGAAAGCATATTATTAGCAGTAGTAACATTTTGTTACGGTAAAATTCTCCCTGCTAGTAAGCTGCATTTCTGAATCAAATTCTCAACTTAGAATGTTGTTGTTTTGGCTATTCAGAGGTAACCTAATCTATGTTTACTTCTATAATTTGGAAGGAAGCAAACAATTGGCATTTAAATTTGCTTGGAACAACTGTAACAATATATAATTGCGACTAAAAGGTTTCCTTCTAGTGTACCCAATATGAGGTGCTATGACATGGTTATTATTACTGCTAAATTCACTTTAAAATTTATTTTTGAACCACTGAAATACATTTCTAAATTTTCCCCTCGGTCTTAATAAATTTTCCTCTATGGACCACTTGAATGGCAATTTTAACAACTTAATTTGGCTCATCCTCGGTGTAAAAACCTGTGAAACTCACAGATGACGTAACACAAAGGAAAACAAAAGAGCAAAAAAACATCAAACAATAACCTAACCCTACCACGGGCTAACAAAACAAAGAAAAAGTTTCACAGGTTTTTACACCGAGGTAAACCCCTTAATTTTGAAAAAAAAAGCGAAAATCTTAATATTTTCTGTTAGATGCGGGCTCCCGCGGAAACATCGTGTAACCGTTTAGTTGGAAGAGAAACCCTTTGGAAATTTAGTGGTATCTTTTTTTGTTCCACTTTTTAAAAGATAAACGCATGAATTGAAATCAAGATGGTTATCCATTAGCTGGTACGCTCCACAAACGAATTTCCACTCGAACACTGTCACAGCAACCGAGACTCGCGTTGGCCTTGAAATTTTTAAAGAAATTTCCCTCGTAGCACTGTTGGCTTAAAAGAGAATCTCGCTGGCATAGAAACGCACTAAGCAGTCAAACATTCGTCCGTTTAATACTGGCCCGAACAAGGGTTTTTTTGTGTCGACGGAGATGACGGAGATCTAATAAACACCGAATGGCAGCCATGTTTGATTTGAGGTATTGAAGTCACATGACAAGGCCTCGACCAATCAGACATTTTTCGCCAGTGAAATAACGCTCGTCAACGGTTGCAACATACTGAAAACGTCTATCGGCGAATCATGAAAAATTTGTCTGATGGAATCCTTTTGAAAACAGCTTTTAAACGTACTTTTATTTCTATTATTTTGAGTAAGCAAATGCTGCAAAAAAACTAATGAGTGAATTTTGCGTAAATGAGGAATAAGCATCATTTATTCCTTGTTTTAATGTAGATGCATTACCATGGTAACAGCCTGCAGAGGACATTAACTGTCAAAAATAAAAACCATCGTGGAAGCACTTATCAGTGAACAAGTTTGAGCTTCTGGGCAAAAACCGCATAAATATGGCAGAAATGGAAGTACAAGTGCTTAAAAAAACTGTTAAGTCACCTTAACTGACAGTCGACCGATAACATCACGACTTCGTTTGTTAACTGCATCAACGACCAGTGTTAAACTACTAACTCAAATCACTCCCTTCTAATGTTGACGTCCGCTCAGGTTTTCGAAACGTCAATCACAACAGGACGAAAATTCAAGTTTCCGTATCTGTTAAACGTAACGGAAACTTGAAAATGCTGTTTCAGTTCGCGGATTCTTGGTGCTTCGTCCTGTGCACTCACCCGAACGATCGTACCTCACTCAGTTATGACAATTTATATGTGGCAAACAAATGCTGCCGTTGTCTCCTCTAATTGTGAGTCCGAGCGCAGCTTTACAAATAGCTCTCATGATTGTTTCTGAAAACAATGGGCACAAGAAAGCGTACAGCGCTGGAGCCGGTGCAATGAAATAAGAAGTCGTTAATAGCTGTGGTATCTGCTGAACTTTGCCTTTAGTAAGTAAAGCAAAAGTCAAAAGGCCATTTCCGAGTTCATGTCTGCGTCCTCTTCAAAGCGAGTCTAAGTGCGAAGTTTTTGTGAGGGCAATTAGTTCTATTTTACATATGAATGAAAACTAATTTTCAGAAGAAAAAATTTGCACTTAGACTCGCTTTGAAGAGGAGGCAGACATGAACTTGGACACGGCCCATTGTTCATCAGTCGACCGAGCGAATGAAGGGTACAGGTCAGTTTCTGTGATAACGCAAAATCCGGCATCCTTACTATGCAGTTTATTTTTAAAAATGGAAGTACTTACGCTTCGTTGTTGGGTATTGTCCGAGCTTTACCACCTTTGGGCTTTCCATGATTTCAACGGCTGGACACAAAGCGTCCTCCCGATGCCCCATTTGAACTGTTTAATAAAGAAACAACATGAAAGTCTTAATTGTGACCTCATGTGGGACTTATGCATCAATCATTTGAAACTCCCGGACCCCCCCCCCCCCCCCCAATCCCATACGGGAATGAGCGGGGCAATGCGGGGACGTTCACTCCATGCTCACTCTTTCTTGGTGCCCCCCACCGGGGGTCACAATCCTCGCATCCTGTACCGGGGAAATAGGCGGGGAGTGACTCCGTGGTCAGCGGTTTTCATTTTCACGCCACATGCTTCAGTGTTTTAGCAAGGCCTAATAATCGTCAATAGCAGTATTCCACTGTAATCTATGTCCTTTACGTTTCATCGTTAACTTGAACTGAACTAATATATAGATTTAGCCAAGCCTAAAAGCAGAGCTCCCGTTTCTAATCTCAGAAAGCAATATAGTGCATATAGAATAATTATGCTTCTGCATAAAGTACAAAATTAATCGTCATTAGGGCCTGGCCAAAGGGGAAATGTTTGGCGACCAAACAACATCAAACATTGTTTGGTTACCAAACATTTTACCTTTTGGCCACCTTTTTTTGGTGCTGTTTGATCGTGTGTGATAAAATTAGAAGACCATCAAACATTCGATCAAACAACTTAAAAGATTTCTTTTGTTCTCGTGTTTGATGGGCCAAGTTTTGTTCATTTGGACAGCCGTGTCTTAAAGCCGTGTCAAACATGTTTGACGTACGCATGCGTACCACGCTGACTTGTATCCATGTGTTTTTTACGTATTTGTGACGCATAGTTCTTTGCTTGTGGACTTTGATCTGAGTTAGATCAAACATGTTTTAACCGTTTGGTAGCCCGGTCCCAGAGGTTTTTCTTGATCCGCGAGAGAGCGGCAAAGCAGCCAGAGGCCAGAACAGAAAAACCTCCGGTTACCTTTGAATTTGAATCTCACTTTCATGAAGACGCGCGGGTCAGGATCTGTCGTCGATCAGTGTTTGGGCTTTGGTTAAAAATTTTTCCAAGGGCATGTCATCTTGTTTGAGACATCTTAGCTAGTACCTGGCCTGTATTTTACATTTAACAGAATCTTGACCATTCATCACGTTAGTTCGGCCTGAAAGACTTTCCTATTAGTTTTTCACGAAGCGGCCATGAAGTTTATATAAACGGATAAAAGAAGCATCAAAGAAGCGAAAATTGAGCACAAGACTAGCAGGGAACTGTTCTAAACGTCTGTGTAACAAGATCTTACCGCGCATCTTAATTTCTCCAATCGCGTGTAGCCACAGTTACTTGCGTTTCGAAGAAAAATGTGTTCTTCTCCCGATTAGAGAGCTGCCACGTTCGTTCCCTTCAGACTCACTCACTGCGACAGAGTAACGAAGACGAATGACACATTTCTTTTGAAAGAGCCAAATTGCTATGGTAACTGAGACACCTGTTCGACATTTTCGACAACTCATTGATCATGGCTGCAACAGCAGAACTGGTAACCACGATCTCGTGTGGGGCGCCAATTCCAGTTAACCAGTACCGTTAGTGGAAAATGTTAAAGAAGAGCTCACCTGCCTCTGCTTGCAATATCTCCAATTAGTATAATTACATAGTTGATTATTGAAAATTCTCTGCACTGATTGGTTGCACTTGAGGTGATGATTACGCGATAATCACGTCAGCAGTTTTTTTCAAATTGCCCTATAAGGATTACCGCTGGGAAGTGACAACATGAGTGCTTACTCCTCCGTGAGCTCATTCTGAGATAATGGAAACGACCTAAGCGGTTTTTATTCAAAATGCTCGCAAGCCGTTTTATCGAGGTGACAGACGAAGAAATAAATTGTTTTAAAGAAAATGCATCTTTTCCAAATAATCACCTATGTAATTATACTAAAACAATTATTCGCCTCGCCTTCGGCAAATAATTCAAGTGTTAATAATTATTCATACAACAAAAAATATATTTCCGTCAAAAGATGTTGTAATCTCAACACAAAAACTCCCCGGCTTAATAATGTCCAATCTATCATTAATTTGAACCATATTTCATTTCTAACAATGTTTTGTTTAACAATATGAAGTTCATTGCCTCAGCCACAAAATAAGACGTTCTCATAAACAAAGGTTGTAAATGATAAGAGCGATTTAAAATATACTACCATGGCAATTTTAGTACGGATGGGGAAAAATGCCTCTGCCCTCGCTTCAATTGATTTCCATACCAATTTTATTCTTTTTGAGAATTTAAACCGCTGTCAGCACTTCTCTTTCGTTGACTATTCTAGCTTGTTCTATCTCCAGTAACTTTTAAGAGTCTCCTTTCTGTCTTTTTGCGGCGCTTTTTAAAGGAAAATGTTCACTGGAGGAAAATTTTCGCGAGTAACATTTATCTGAAATTTTGTATTCTGGCTATTAAACCTGACCCATTAATTCCTGGGATTTATAGACTAAGCCCTTGTTTCATGTTTACCGAGTTTGGAAATTGTGAAGAAGACCTACCCTCTACCGACTGTCGGCCCACTGGCAAACAGGACAAGATCTTTAGAATTTTTCAAAAGCTTGTAAGGGTTACTGAACAGTTTACAAGTCTAAATTGTTACATATTGTGCATAGGTAAAACCGAAAATGTTACATTTGAAGCACAATAACCGCTGTTCCTTCGAAAACTTCGTTGATTTGATGACCGAAAAAAAAAAGAACACGTGATTAACAGAACTTGGTTTGTTTCATTTGGTGGCTCATATAGGAGCCGTTTGTTTCAAACCAAGCTTAGTTTGGAGGGTAGAACTCAGCAATGTCAGCTAACCCTACGAGGATTTGTCGGCATTGCGGAATTGAAAATCGTGGATTATGCGGGCGTGTTCAGAGAAAAATAAGGGTAACAGGGTAAAGAAACCCAGGGATGCAACAAGTTGGCTATTTACTTAACGTGTTGAAGATGGAGTCGAGATTCGGGTATTTTATCTCTACCCAAAGGGGGTAATTCGCCAGTGGGATACGCCATCTTGTATTAGCTTTTTCACTAGTTCTGAGGTCGCCACGAACGAAAGGAAGAGACAGTTGGTTTATAACTTATACGTTTGCTCTGGTTAAGGGTTTCCTTGACCACGTCATCTGTTGGTTTAGAGATGGGGACAAATTAACTAAAAAGAGAAAGCAGACAACTCAGCTGGATGAATGTTCTTGGATTGTCTCGATGTAGACATTACCTTCAAACTGCTTGATGATCCCATCTGCAGCTTCTGTGATGACATTATTGTTCTTGCTTTGCATGTGGATTACAGAATAAACCTTCAGCGTGAAGAGCAGAACGGAAACAGCAGCAACAACAACCAGAACATAACGCCTCATCCACGGACGCATCATTATCAAATCGTCGCCTTTTTCCCGAGGGAGGTGATAAGAATTGAGGTGTTTCTACAGTATTGCACAGCGCATCCTGTACTGCGCATATGGTGTGTCAATAATTATACATTGGATCAAATTTGCAACATTGTAAATATGGCGTGAGTCGATCGTACACGCTGAAACAGTTCTCAAAACACGTGAGAGAAGTTGTGAATGACCCATAATTCTTTGCGAATAAGCGCGCGCATTCTGATAACATGGCGAATTTAGTTGTTTCGATCAACGATAATCGGGATAGACAGGTACGATGGTGTTTTACTCTTAAACGACCAAAGTGACCTATATTTTTTATTGCATAATTTTGGTGTACAAATTATCCCCCTTTAAAACAAAAATGTTTTTAAAAAGTTTATGGGAAGGAAAAAAAGATATAGCTAAAACCGTATACAAAGCTAC
The DNA here is from genome assembly GCA_949126865.1 of Montipora capitata. NCBI lineage: Eukaryota > Metazoa > Cnidaria > Anthozoa > Scleractinia > Acroporidae > Montipora > Montipora capitata. Next base: position 35,942,138 of record OX421455.1, on the reverse strand, counting down.
GGTGGCTGGTTAGGGCCATTGTTGAAACCTAAATTTTTTCCTTGAGAATTTTGAAATTAAGTATAGAACAAATTTCATTATTTTATTAATCTTTTGAATGCAAAAATTAAGTATTCTGTAAATATAAATTCTACATTGTATTGGCATATTTACACTTACAAACTGTAAATTTATACTTACAACAGTGACTTTACACTTATAACTGTAAATTTACACTTACAACTGTAAATTTACACCTCCAAACTGTAAGTTTACACTTACAACTGCAAAGTGACACTTGCAAATTGTAAATTTACACTTACAACTGTAAATTTACACTTACAACTGTAAGTTTACACTTACAACTGTAAATTTACACTTAGAACTGTAAATTTACACAGTTTATAACTGTAAATTTACACAGTTTATAACTGTAAATTTACACTTAGAACTGTACATTTACACTTACAACTGTAAATTTACACTTATGATTACGTCAGCAAACGGTATGAAATAGTCTTGCAACTTACTCAAACGGAATTTAAGTGATGGTCCAATTACTGACATGGGAAAGCCAGCATGGAAAAGAGGCTGGATCATAAATTACCCCGTAACTTTCATGAAAATGGCTGTAATCAGACCAAATTTGGCTGCTTAATTAATTCAATCTTTTTGTTATTGGCAGATGATGTGGACAGAAGTCATGCATCATTGAATTTGATTTTGATGACGGTTATCAAATTCCAATAACAAAAACCTGAGCGAAGCTTGAAAATCGCGCAGGATTTTGAGGTTGCAGAGCCGTGTAAATGCGATGATTTTTTGCACGATGCTAGCAAAATTATCGACTTTCTACGTGCCCAAGGCTGGGAGGCGAGCGACCTTTGAAAGTGGGAGAAATTCGGCTAAATTCTGGAGGCACTCGGCCGTGAGCGGTCATGGAAGTTGCACGCCTTGTCTATGTATATTGTATGAGGCGACGCGTGGGATCTGAAGAGGAAATCGAAGCGTCCCAAAAACCATCAAATCACTCAGGACAACGCAGAAAATAGTAGGTGAGTGAACTTTATTTATCTGGCTGTCCATAAAATGAATTTTCGAAAAGAAACATCGTGATTTGAAGTTTTTATGGAACATTTTCCTCGATCAGTTGAATCGGCCGTTACAACTGTCGCAAAATAACGTGACGTCACGCACTCTTGCATCCTTACGGTTGTCTGCCTATATAAGGTTTATGCATAAACAGAAAGTGACCAAGTTGGGGTCGCTAAAATTACATTTGCCCAAAAGTGACTAAGATGGATGGGGTCTATAATTGGCCATAAAATAGACT
>OX421455.1:35933326-35935826 GCA_949126865.1 Montipora capitata | reverse complement strand
TATCTCATCTTTGCGATTTTCGGACTTAATATCACGCCAATGTCCCATCAACCAATCGATGGGCATTTCATCATACATGAGGTAGAAGTAGGAAGCGATGTTTGCGAGGTCTTGGTTGTGATAAACTTTCGCTTTGCTTCCTTGCACTGTAACATCAAGAATCAACCAACCCTTTTTGTTTTGGCCACTAATGAAGTCCTGCAATTTGGGCACAAAGCTTGGCGATGAAATGACGTCGTCTTCAAGGTGAATGTAATAATCTGATAAATCTTTGCAGAAACACATGACGAATGAGGCATCGACATTTTCTTTCGAGCGCCACTTTCTTCTGCTATCGGAGTCGCCATATTTCCGTTTGATGTTCGTAAGTGGTGGATAGAACTCTAACGGTGCTTCGATTACCGTTAAAAGTCCCTGATTAATATACTTGTCAAATATGTTTGAGATTTCCGTTATTGCCCTGGATTTTGGTGGTTCGTCAATATCGGCCAAAAATATGACAATGAGGGTGTTACGTTTATCTTCATCGTTCATGTTGTCGATCAAACTCTGGGTGGTTTGTACCAGATAATTAGCTCCCGAAGGCCTTTCAACTGACGCAATCCCAATCGAAAGATATCCTTCAGAAAATAATGAAAAAACAATCAGGTTTTTGTTTTTCTATTCAAATATTTTTCTTTTGCTTTGAACCTAGGAGTCACATTATGACTAAGTGAAGTACGATTGTCCGGGCGAGTGAAGTCCTGAGGACTGTTTTGGCTGACGTTTCGAGAACCTGAGTGAAAGTCTTCTTCGGAGTTGATCTGAATAACGTCAGTGGATAGTAATATGTAGATTTAGTTGAGCCTATAAATCGGAACTCCTGGGTTATTTATTCTTATAACAAGTTAACCTGCCTTGAGCCTACGATCCAATCAAAAACCCAGTACCTGGTCAACTATCAACTAAAAAAAACAGCTGACCTCGATGAGCTCTAAACTTGAGCCCACGATATGGTCAAGTGATGCTGGTCACATTGTCATACATGGAGTGGTGGACGGTCGTACGGTGACCAAAACCATTTTCTCGCACGCCTTCTCCGCTATAAGTACTCTGATCATTGATGTGATTGGTCAACTGTCAGTTACGCCATGGCTGCGAATACAGTAAACAGTGATTCGTGTTCAAAGCGAATGGCATCAACGCTTAACTGACAGTCGACCAATAACATCACGAATTCGTTGACTAGTCACATCAACGCCCAGAGTATTATACGGCTAACTCAAATCACTTGACTCTGAAGATGACCTCCGCTCATGTTGTCGAAACGTCAGTCAATGTCACCCAAAACAGTTCTTCTCAGGACTGCACTCACCCGGACGATCGTACTTCACTTATTTGTGACGATGATCTATCTGTGGCAAACAAATGCTGCCATTGCCTCCTCTAAATGTGGGTCAGAACGCAGCCATAGAAACGGCTCACGTGATTGGTTCTGAAAACAATGAGCGAAAGAAAGTATACAACGAAAACAAGATAGCGCTGCAGCAGGTGCAATGAAATACGAGGTTGTAAATAGCTGTGGTATCTGTTAAACGTTGCCCTAGTAAGTAATAGACGTGTCGGCTAACTCAATGTTATACCCAATTCAAACCCTTTGGGAATAAAACTATTTGCTCTAGGCGCTACCATTCCATTTAAATGTCACTGCTACATCATAATACACAAAGAATGTTAACCTCGGGAGATATGAATTGGGTACAACATTGAGTTAGCCGATTTGGTCTATTGTCCCTCGACCGAGCGAATGAAAGGCACAGGTCAGTTTCTGCGATCACGCGAAAAACATCCTTGCTATGCAGTTTACTTCAAAAAGTAAAGGTAAAGGTACACCTTATTTAACGTCGGAAGTTCCTTTACTCTCTAGAGAGTACTCTCCCAGGAAGCCGACGGTGCGCTCATTTTATACCCCTCTTTCCATCAGTGCTCCGTTTTAAGGGTGAGATCCGGGGATCGAACTCGGGACCTCTAGCACCAAGGCCGCGCACTAACCAACTGTGCCACCCTTGCTCCTGAAGTAGAAGTACTTACGCTTTGTTGTTGGATATTGTCCGAGCTTTGCCACCTTTGGGCTTTTCAGGATTTCAACGCCTGGACACAACGCGTCCTCCCGATGGTCCTTTTCAACTGTTTAATAAAGAAACAACATGAACGCCTGGGACTTACTGAAGATACATTAGCAAACCGAGGCTATGTTTTTGTCAAACTGGTTCTCAGGGCTTGTTGGACGAGGAAAGGATGTGGAAACGAGGTGGTAGTTAAATGTGAACATTGCAGTCATGACGTCATTTACCTTTGTTTACAATTTTTTTGCCTCATTAGCACAAGATGTGCTAATGCAATACAGCAATCGTAGTGAAGACCAGAGTGATTCAAAAGCCCTCTCTAAAGGCATACTGTGTTGAAATCCCTAAATTATAGAACCACCATCATGGAGATTACCTGTATATCTTTCACTACA
>OX421455.1:35925826-35928326 GCA_949126865.1 Montipora capitata | reverse complement strand
TTCTGCTAGAGTGGTAGTTGATTGTTGAGTTATCATTATCATAATCACATTTTTTTTTAGTTTCATTGATCCAGTTTGAATTTAGCTGTATTATGCATGTGTCAATCAGGTGATTACCCTATCAGAATACAGGCTATGAAAATATGTCATATATTAAATTGAGTCAAGTGATTATTGAAAGCCCTGACTACCTTGCAAAATATAAATTTGATTTGATTTTTTGAACTGACAAAAATTATTGTATTGTGAAAAGGTTGATTTCTTCAATACTTACATTTGTGTAAACAATGTATACCTTGTTAAACTTGATATTAGAGATGCCTCAACTTTGAAAGTACTTGCCTTTATCAGCATTAAACTGGGCGCAGTTGTTCAAATGGCGGAAAGTGCTCCTCCTCTAAAGAAATCGTTATAGTGATTTATGTGCTGGATAACACTATCTGACTTTTGAACAACTGAGCATTGAACTAAATGGCATGCCATTTGTCGTATAAGTGGATGCCATAGTAACAACTGCTTTCATTTTTTGTGGAACAATATGTCTGCTTTGTATAATACAATGTATGATCTTTTATAGGTTGTGCTGTTTCCCAAAGCAGGGGGGGTGGGGTGGGCGGGGAGGTTTTAGTCTAGATTAGGGAAACCAGGAATTGCCACTAAAACTAAAAATCAAATCGACAAGTTTGAATTTACGCAACTTAGCCGAAAAGCTACTCTAGGATAGTGGCAAAGGGATTTTGGGAAGTTAAGTCTAGTAGAAGGTAGCAAAATTCAGCTGAACTAGCTCTGGTGTAGATTAAGGATTCCAGGGTCCCAGCAGGACACTCCCCCACAAAAAATCCTAAAGTACCACCACCCCCTCCCCCCACCCCCCAGGGCTGATTCTGGGAGGAAAGTGTTGACCAGTTGTGTGACCAGGCAGTAACCGAATAAATATAGCGAATGTTTTAGGTCACCTGAAATACTCCTGGAGGCTTGGGGGGTCTAATTCAAAAAATTCTGAGGTTTGATTACCATATAGGCATGTTAGGGCATTTCGCATGAGAGCACATACGACATATGTTTTACCAATATTACTTAAGCCAACTTTTAGGTTCTTTTTAAAATCAAGGAATTTAAAATAGTTTAAAATGTCTCCAAATAGCCACTCCACTGACACTCGAACAGAGCTCATGGATCCATTGAACATCTCCATCTGAGGTGTGAGAGCAGCACCTTGGAATGGTCCTTGCAGGTGAACCCTGAGGGGATATGCAGGATCCCCATATATGCATAGAGGCTGACCCCCTGTCGAAAATGCATGGCGTTCCAAGTCATGCAAGAGACCAGATTCTGCCAGCATACCTGCATCATGCCTTTTGCCCTCTGGAAGAAGAAGTTAAAAGTATTAGGTTTGTTTCATGGAATATCATTGTTTTTCATCATGCAACGCTTCTGTAAAATGGTGTCATGAGATCAACCTTTCATTGCCCTGATCACTACAGGCGTTTGTCGTAGATTATACTATAAAACAGACACTTGAAGGGGGAAACAACTACCCTCCGAAACCATGTTTGTACCTTTTCCGTTTGAGTTGCTATTTTCATAAACCTGACATTTAGTTATAAATAAGAGCAAGTTAAAAAGATCTTTACCTACGGGGCCGTAAAGGTTTGCGATCAATCCATTCGGTAAGGCAACAGATTGGAATTTAATGGCGTGCACCCGTTTATGACCATTATACATCATCCTCTGGTGCTCGTCTGGTCTGGCTATAGGTCTCACAGTGCCATCAACAAAGCCAAAACAGTTCTGGAGAGCAGCCCCTTTAGCGTGAACTGATCGAGCATAAGTATCCAATGCAGGTGGGTTAAGCAGTGCGTCATTCCACCGGGTTATGCGATGTCCATGGATGGTGTAAATATAATCAATCACATGATTTGTGACCATGGATAGCACCGGTACTGGTTTGCCGAAACGAGGTACCATGTCGCCAAATCTACAAGGATAGGCGAGCCGTCTTAGGAGTATGCAAAGGCCTTCCATTCCACTTACTATGCTTCCCTGGCGTAGTTTGAAGGTAGGTGGGATCTGCAAGGCTTCTGCCAGAGTCGGAAGGTCTTTTTTCTCAAACCTAAATTCGGCCTTACACTCTGCCTCACTCATGTTGTTCAGGTCAAAGCAAGCGTACTCGTAGTAAGGAAAACTTGGATTTCTCGACGGAAACGTGTCGTAAAGGAGAACGAAATCTTCATCGTTGATCAAATTAGCGTCGTAGTAAAGAATGAGAAGTTGTCGAAAATCTTCAAATGCGGCCATGTTACAAACAAAAGCGATTGAATCTCAGAAAGTACAGCCGATGTACTCGACGAAGTCTCGGACGCCGTCATGAGAATCTTAAGCAAATTAATTTTGGCGCGAGAACGGCAACCTCTGGCCCAGTCCACCTGGGCTGTCACGTCGCCGTCACCGCGAAAACGTCCGCATCTTAAGCTCCCTAGTGTCTCTCCGCAGACGAACA
>OX421455.1:35898326-35918326 GCA_949126865.1 Montipora capitata | reverse complement strand
TATGGCTATTGACCCGTAGCCCTTGCGGGCTACGGGTCTAATTGTCAAATATACCTACGTTACCTAATATGGTCGAGGAACGCGTCAGCAATAAACCGAGCTGAAAACATTTTTGCAGCTTTGAGAAAAAACGGCCGACAAAAGCTGTTTTGGACCGTAACTGACCGAGGCAGAAATCGATGCTTACGTCGACAATGTTGTTGATCCTAGAATTATTAATAACACAATTATTCTACTCTGGCTTCCTGGATGTAAAATGATTATAACCAACTCGGCGCTACTCGCCTCATTGGTTATCTCCCTCGTCATATCCAGCGCGCCCTCGTAGCAACTTAAGGGGCACTGTCATGCTAAAGTTGCTGTTTTTAGGTCAAAACTTGGTACAAATCTAAATTGGTACTTTAGCCGGCTCACACGTACAACATTTCTGACAACCCACTGAGTAGATATGAAATATATTTACGGCATGAAGAGCTATTCGTATTTCATTTTTGGCCACTTTCTGAAGACATCGTCTCCAACGTTTTTTCATCCATTTTCATCCTCTCCATCCTTGACAGCAAACAACAAAGAACAGCTGCAGTGCACTTCAATGGTTATTGGTAACAAAACGTCAGTGGCTTCATAGCTCAGTTGGTTAGAGCGTCGCACCGGAATCGCGAGGTCACGGGTTCAAACCCCGTTGAAGTCCCGAATTTTTCAGGCTTCTCTACGCAATTGCAAAAATTGCTCTCATAACTGCGAAGATCATAGCTTCATTTGATTTCATATCCGCAGTTCATATATGATTCATTTCATATACCATTTCATCATTGGTAACAAAACTATAGCATTATTTTTTGGTCTTCATTGCAAAGACGTCTTTCCGACTAAAATAGCGTGACACTGCCCCTTTAAGCAGTTGCAATGTAAGCCCGAAAACATCCATGCTTGAACGGGATTGGAACCCTTGGCCGTGTGATTAAGCTGCATTTGCTCCACCAACTGACATATTAAGCCGGTTGGGAGATGGGCAACCTCGTCCCCAGGGCTTGACTACACCGAAAGCAGAAAAGCCCTGGGAACGAGGTTGGGAGCTGCGAGTTCAAGTTTATCCCGTACGAGATCGTATTCCGCGGTTTAATTACCTGAAACTTCAAGAATGAAAGAAATGTTATTTGAAATGCGGGTTAAAGACGAAAGGGTGAAGTGATCCTCGCTCTTTAATATCTGCACAATTTAAGCAATTTTCTCTGATAAATTGTCCCACCCTGTGAGCAGAGCCTCTCTAAAACTCACCAGAGGGCGAACAAGAGAGGCTTTGCAGAAATCGTGTCAAGTCCTTTAAGTCACCGCAGCCCAAGTTTCTGGGCTGGTTACTCCGGTCAAACTGGTTTAGGCAGCGCGCGCATCATACTTCTGACAAGGCGAAGGTCAAAATCGAGACTTCAGTATGAAAATCAATAACTATCTCCAAGCAACGGCTTGCGCATACTCAATAAAGACTTAACACGATTTCTGCAGAGTCCTTTCTTTCTCGTCGAGTTAAGAAAGGCGCTGCATGAGCATGAGCCCGTTGGTTGGTCTTTGGAGAAATTTACTCGTGCTCATTTAATCCAAATTGCACTCGAAATCAACTGATTACCTGTAAACGTTACACAGTGTGTTGGAAAGAACTTTTTTATAAAAAGGATTTTAATTAAATATTATTTGGGACAGACCTGTTTGGACCAAGCTTCAGCCTTGTTCGTTCCTTTCCTAGATTTTACCATTCCTTCCCAACTCTGTGCTTCTTTGATACACCCAACCTGCAAGGGACAAATCAGTTCACAAAAATTGTTTTTCGAAACTGTTTTTTAATGGAGTGCTGTAAAACCAGCCAAAGGAAATCAAATGAACCACTGAGGCGCGGGAAAACGCGTGCGTTACAGTGTGGTGCAAATTTATGCCGGTTAGCAACGCCGGCTCCAAACTGTGTGTTGGCTTCCATCAATCCAATCTCCGAACATAGCCGGGAAGATCGACTCCGCCTCCGAAAAGTAGATTGGAGTTTTTGTTTAGTTCACAGTTCGAACACCATTATGATATGTTTTTAGAAATACTTCAGTAAAAAGATTCGTACAGATTCCATCGCTTTCCGTCGGCGTCGAGTTCGAACGTACGGCTACCTACCCGTATGTACGAATGTACCGTGGGAACAAAAAATGCTGATTGGTGGGTTATGTCACGCATCAATTGATTTCGTCATCTGTGATTGGCGTCGGAAGTTCGATAGCCTGCGAACGCAGACGTATTTCCGGCGGTCGTTTTTCTCCCGTTCGCAGGCTAGAAGTTCGATTGATGGAAGCCAAAACGCAGTTTGGCCGTTGGCGCTTGAAGATGAATTCCGCAGAATTATGAAAGTCGCAGTAATATAGTGCAAATTTGTATTTAAAAGTGGCGTTTTCGTCGCCGTCGCTGTCGTAGATCTTTAAGTCCCTCTATCAAGCCAATCGATCACCGACAGTTCGTGTAGTAATGGAGCCAAAGATACATCGAAACTACCTTCGGCATTCATTTGAACGCCGCTGTGCTCCATGCTCGCCTCTAACCGCGAACTGAGCTCCGCTTTGCCTATACCTCCTTCATCGTCGCGCTGTACTCGAAACCAATTCTGTTTTGCTGCTCCCACAAGATATAATTTGCATCCACCTCTTCCACAAACGTTTCTCCATCGTATCTTAGAATAAACACAATAAATTATTTCCTTTACTCAAAAAACACAAACAACAATTGGGGTTTTAAAATAAGTCAAGAGAGGGTGCTGCCTTTGTAATTTCACCTGGAATGTGTTAGAATCTCGCGTTTTCTCTGAAAATTAGCCGTAGACCCGGTTTCACAACTCAGTTTTTGTTTATATTAACACTGTGAAACGTTAACTAACCCACACTCACTTCGTGAAGAATAGGACATGGAGTTCTCGGTGCTGTGGTCTATCTCTGCCGGTGGAAGTAAGTCTTTTCGCCCGACAGCCTGTTCGCCGAAGCTACAATAGTTCGCACAAACTAAAAACCCATTCACCTGATACGTAATTAACAAAAAAGAGCCGATGTCCGGTTGTTTGGCGGGTACGGGAAACTTTACTAAGAAACTTGAAGAACACCTGCTAATCTCAAGAGGGATTGTCAGAATTAAATGGCGTGGCAACTTACAGGTCAATTACTGGTTTAAATGGATCGTTCTTCTGTCGCGAAAAGGGGCATCCAAGCCTGTGGAAGTCGTAATTGACAAGCTGCGGAAAAAATATAAATAATAATGTTATTCTCTTAAAACATATTAAACAAATATTTTACATCGAAAGACCTCCAGTAATCCTGCACACTAGAAAGATCAACCCTCTTTTTGAAGCAAAATGCACGTATCGCAAATGATCTTATAGAGTGGTTTTCAATATTGAGTGTCGAAAGTAATTAGCGAATTGCTTTGGTTTATAATTACTTCACTCAACGATTGGTTCAAAGTTCTCGCACCAATTTTTCAACCAATCAGAAGTGAAACCAAAACCAATTATGGCTCGCGCGTGCACATTTTCCCGCGCTTTGTGTCGGCTACGTGTAATTACTTCGATTTTTGATTGGTTTACCGGATTGTCTCCGTCCTTTTTGATTGGCCAAAGTAATTACGTTGGTTTTGGTTTTACGACACTCATTTGAAAACCGCTCTAAAAGCGTCGACGGGGTTAATTAAATTTTCGTACTTTAACGGGAGACTACTTTCAGAAAGCGCCGGGCATTCACGTTTACATACAGTAGCCAATGATACGTTTCTTATTAAACACCGCTTTCTCCATTTGTTGTTTATAAGCAAAGGGATGGAAAACACACTGATCACCTTGGGTTGATTTTCCCAAGAACGCAATTTCTTATGTTCTCAACGAGTACGTTGTGGACCGGTACAAATAATTCCTGTTTTGACATTTAATGCTGCAATGAAGCGCACTAATTCAACATTGTTAACGTACTACATCAAAAGAAACTGCGCTGTACTGAAAAGGCCAGGATGCCAATACCTTGTCTGAAGTCTCATCATCTTCAAGAAAAAGGCGTCTTCGCTGATTCCTACAGCAAAGATACGTAGCACGTGAGGATGCAGGTAAGAGAACGGATCCCCCATACATGGGCCCCTTCAAATGACAGTTTTTTCAAATCTAATTTTAGCTACGCAGCTATTTTTAGAGAGGCACCTGATTGGCCTGTTGTAATGGCGTAATGAAATTTTAAATATGCGTGGCATTGAGAACGAGAACATAAACTAAAAATAGATTTTAAAAAACTATGATGGGGCATGGGTACCCAGGGTACTGGCGACGCGACAGCTGAAAAAATCGCTGAAAAAAAATCGCGAGAAATTCAACTCATTCAATTTTTCATTCAATGTCGCGTCGCCAGTTCAAGGGTGGCTACACCTTACAATTTTCATCGCGCGCTGGCGACGCGACAAAATTTTAAAAAAAATCGCATCACTGGCGCGAGCCAAAAATCACTCGAGGTTAGTGAGGTGTAAGCGTGCAAACCTACTTTCAACGTTTCCCCTGCAAACTAAAATAAATAATAATAATAATAATAATAATTAATGATATTTACCCAGGAAGCTCCACTCACGCGAAAGTGGTTTTTAGGGAGGTCCTGCACACGATCGAAGTGGAATTTAGAGAAGATGGTTTTTGAAGAGAGGAGAAAAGCGGAGAAGCCGGAGAAAAATCTCTCGAAGCAGAGGGAAGAACCAACAACAAACTTAACCCTGGCAGGAACCCATGACCCGAAGCCTACAACTCTACTGTGTTCGTGGCGTTTTCACAAACCGATTTATTTTAAGATTGAATTTCCCACGAATGAGACTCCCACAGGAGCCCGATGACCAATTACAAGAAATTAAGCTGACGTCATAGGGTCACCAAACCGGAACTGCCCTTGTTTTTTACCTAATTCGTAGGAAGGGCTAGTCTAAAAATAAACCTACTTGTGAAAACGCCGTTTTACAGACGCTGTATGGAAGTTGCACGCTCCAGATGGGCTCCTGACCCTGGCTACATTAGTGGGAGGCGAGTGCAATCACCCCTAAGAGAGAGACGCCATGAAAAAAGACGACAAGTTACTTGCCTTCCACAAAATTCGTAAAAAGATGGGATTTAAGCGTTACCGACATTGACAAAGCTCTGAAATACACTGAGCCGGCCCGCACGTGATACTGCCACCTGTCACCTCACCTTACAATTCTCCAGATTCTTACCGTGGAACGATGAAAGTTAAGTTCTGGAAACCATTACAGCTTGAGGGTTTTCTGCGATAAGCAAAAAGTTAAAAAGAAACTGATAATTGGATTCAGTCTCGAACAATTTTTATTGTGAACGGCTCAAAGGCTAAAATTTATATTTTGAAAGGCACAAAGACTCAGTGATTGCAACGTGTAAGATATTTAACACAAGTTACAGTGTTACACTAAGAACTAGGCCCGGCACGCTGTTTATTTAGATTGGGCTGGGTCAACACGGGTATGCCTAGTTATACAGCCTTAAATAGTATATATCTGTGCGTTGCTCAACAAAAAATAATGGCAACTTACATTGATAGAAATCTTTTACACGAGAGTCTATTTCGCCGTGTTCTCAAGCTTTTTTCACCTGTCCAGTATGTGTCCTTTTTACCATATATTAAGCCACTCTCATTATGGCAATGGCTATATTATTATATTTTAGCGTCAAGATCTTCTCTGGAAATTGCCGGTGTTAATTCAGAAATTTCTTTTCATCTTTATGCTGATAGCTTTAATTCATCTTGTAACATTAGCTCTTGCCTCTGCTACACTGTATTTCACCAACAAATGTGTTTAAATAAATAATGTGATTGATTGATAAGTTCCTTAGAGCGACTTTCAAATTGAGCGTCGAAAGTAATTAGCGAATTGCTTTGGTATATGATTATTTCATTCCGTGATTGGTTCAAAGTTCTCGCGCCACTTTTTCAACCAATCAGAACTGAAACCAAAACCAATCGTGGCTTGCGCGTGCACATTTTCCCGCGCTTTGTGTCGGCTACGTGTAATTACTTCGAGTTTTGATTGGTTTACCCAGGAGCTCATGAGCTCCTGGTTTACCGGATTGTCTTCCTCCATTTTGATTGGCCAAAGTAATGACTTTGGTTTTGGTTTTACGACCCTCGATTGAAACTCGCTCTAACAAACAATTTAGTAAATGAGATTTTCACCTTGAATGCTTGTCCAAGTCTTAACTATAAAGAACTCTTACCCTCTGGGGTATATGCGTCTGTCCACAGGGCAACCAACAGTTATGTTTGTTTCCTATATTTGAGTAATTGGAGAAAAATAGGAAGCAGTAATGATTGGAGAATAGGTTACTTGTCAACTATCTCTAGAGATAGAGATAAAAATGACGTCATGTACAATTGCCGGTGGATGAAAAAGAGAAGCTAACAACAGATCTTTTGCTTTTATCCACCAACATGGCAGCGATGAATACCACCTATTCCCAAACAATCAAATGTTTCTTGTCGTCCTTTTGGTACTTAAATTTCTGTGAATAGTCCATAGAGTGGTTTTCAATTGAGCGTCGAAAGTAATTAGTGAATTACTTTGGTTTTGCATTACTTCACTCAGTGATTGGTTCAAAGTTCTCGCGTCAACGAACCAATCGTGGCTTGCGCGTGCACATTTTCCCGCGCTTTGTGTCGGCTACGTGTAATTACTTCGAGTTTTGATTGGTTTACTGGATTTGTCTCCGTCCTTTTTGATTGGCCAAAGTAATTACTTTGGTTTTGGTTTTACGACACTCATTGAAAACCACTCTATGTGAATGTAGTCACATAACTTAATCACTTTAGTTCTCCATCCTATATACGCTTCGCGCTTACAGTGTTGTTAATTATGCAAATACAATTATTACCACACATGAAGAAGAGGTAAATCTACAGTAGGTAACCAACCTTTGATGACACACTGTGAAATGGCATTGCCAGTTGTTCCATTGATCACCTCTGAAGCTGGTATCAACTTCAAGGCAAGCCCCGGTCCCCTACTCAATCTTTTTGAGTAAGGCATATCAATATTGGAAGGTCATTAAGTCTTCACTTGCACCTGTTCCTGACTTTGATGACCAAACCTTCACAAGTTTTACAGCTAATCAATTCAGTCATTAAGGATTACTTAAGCAATAATAACTGCACCGGTGATGGCCATGGCAACAGCAAGGGCAAAGAAATTAATGTTTGTAGGCAAAAACAATGATCATACATATGCTTTCCTTACTGTGCCTTTCTTTTTTGGTCTATTAATATAATACAAAACAATTGACCACTCCCCATAGGGGCTTTTCAGAGCCAATGAAACACAATCAATGAAACGGCAGAACAGAACAACAACAACAACAACAACAACAGCTGGCTGGAGGCAAACCAGTTGGCTATTCACAAGTTGAACCATGGACTATTCAATGAGTGGCCAGAACAGGTCTTGAACCCAGGAACTTCGGATATCAAGGCATTAGCGTCCTTTATAATCACTGGGCCGCACTGCCTTCTTGAAAACAAAGTCTGTGCCTTGTGAAGAACATCATCATGTAGTGACAAATAGTAATAATTATCATTGTTCGTTAACTCTCCAAATGCTAGTGTGGTTTACAGCTTATGTGAAACCTGTACAATTATATATATATTATAATATTATCTATTATATACCGGTATCATAATTATATAATATAATTATTATTACATATGATATAGTATAATCATATATTATGTATATTCTGATAACTGAAAATTGACAGTAATAATTAAAGCAATCAAATTTATATTTTCAGCTTTAGCTCTCGTAGCCATCATCACCACTAGCTGCCAACACTACAGTTCCATTCCCAGTTACTGATTACCACAGGGCCCCAAGGTTCCGAATACTTGGAAATTCAGTCATCAAAAATGATTAAAAGTCAAGCCTATAAATGATGAATGCTAACACAATAATTTAAAAATAATTTTGGCCACCTACAGCTTTCAATGTAGTACAGCTAGTATCTTCAGAAAATGCCTTGATTGCAAATGAAACCTCTTGTGCAGTTTCACTCAGCCTGAGAAGACAATTTCATAATCTATGTTGGATGGGCAAATTAGACTCAAAACTCTGATAGATAAATGGTTTAAATAGTTCAGGGTGTTTTCTAATTTAAATATGGTCTGTTACCTTTATTCTCTGTTATTAAAGTGCCCCTAACCCCAAAATATTTTTTTCGCTAAAATGAATTTTTGCACCTGTTCGAAACGCATTGCGGCCATTTTTTCATTTTTCTAACAAATCCTGCCATTTTATACGCTTCGAAAGTTGCGAAAATCCAAGCATCTTTTGTTCACGACCGAGTCAGACGGGGAGTGGGTCTATTCCTGATTTGACGTCACATACTGATTTACATTGCATTAACTCTTTGTAAAAATGCATGCAAAGTAGATTGTGACGTCACATCAGGAAAAGACCCACTCCCCTTCTGACTCGGTCGTGAACAAGAGATGCTTGGATTTTCGCAACTTTCGAAGCCTATAAAATGGCAGGATTTGTTAGAAAAAGGAAAAAAAGGCCGCAATACGTTTCAAACAGGCGCAAAGATTTCTTTTAGCGAAAAAACTATTCTGGGGTTAGGGGCACTTTAAGTAGAAAGGTAGCTTTATTTAAAATTGGCCCTGGCATGCAGGGAGGTCCCAAGAAGCAACTTTTATTATTTGTCTGGGAATGAACATTACTAAACAACGAAACAACGAAACAGCAAAACAGCGAAACAGCGAAATAAAGCGCCAAAACACCATGTATGACCCCAACTAATCCTTCTCTCGAAGACTATAAATTGTCTTGAAAAGTAACCACATCAAGAACATCAGCAAACAGTGTCAAATGAAACCAGGAGCTTCCTGATGAAAAACACTTTTTCTAAGAAGTTTGTGGTATACCTGTTACTGTCTGCTGTACTCTTATTCCTGAGTCTGATCACAGCATTCTGAAGTAGTAATGAAACTAATATTAATAACAATAATTTTTCATTTTCCCTTGACAGATTAGAGTACCTGAAATAATGCTAAGACCATAATCTATAAAAAATTGGGCAGCCACAGTTGATTCTGCAATGGTGAAACCATTCACCTATCACCACCATGGCCCAGCTTCAAAGCAAATCCAGCATCCTAACCACCACACCACTTCCTATTTAACCAATAAACCATTCTGTGGGAATGCAATATTATACTCACTATATCTCTAGAAATAACCCCTATTCCTTGCTGCTCTGACGATGTTTCCCAACTTGTCAGACTGAATGTTAGGTACTCAGTATTTGATATGCTACCCTGAAAAAAAATTTTTCATTTTGTACCTGAAAAACAATGTATGTCCAGAAATGTGAAATTTTGCCAAGAGTGCAACAATCAAATGCAATGAGCCCGCCATGGGAGCCTATGATTGCGGTTGTCGACACACACATTAGCTACCTTCATATTCAGAACACCGTCTCGAGTTGACAAAATATTTTACGTCTTTACGTTCTCTGTAAGTATGGTACTTACGAAAAGTCGATTATCTTCCCAAGGTTCTGGGATGATTTTAGCCCACAACTGGAAACAGATGAAAGAGAAATTCCAATAAAGTTAAGCCTCGAGCTCCACTTCAACATGGCCGATACAATACGACCACTATTGTTGCTGTGGACTATTGAATTAACAGCAAACAACAAGCTACTTGCACTGATTTAACGCAGAGGAATATCCTTACCTGAATTGTTTCTCTTTTGTCTAGGTAATAGATCGGCTTGAAGTTATGGAGCAAAGCTTCGTGCTTCAGGGAAAATAAAAAGAAAGAAGTGGACATCCAGCTGAGCTCAAATCGCAATGAGTTGGATTTTTGTTTGTGGAGTGTAAGCTTACATCTCGGGGCACCTGTTGTTTATACACTGTGCTAACCTTTGGACATTTTCCACTCGCCAAATGGCTGCATCCAATAAGATAAAGTAAAGCCAGACGGAAAAAGATTGCCATTTAATTTTATCAAGATTACCGAACGGCAGAAAAATGCCTCTCGATTAAGTTTTCGTCCCCAGACTACTCGAGGTAATTAACGTAATCCAACATAGACAACATGGCTCCTTTTCTTGTGTCTCCCTATACGTTTTATCCCATATGATTTGCATTTTTAGCATAGTTCGTCACAAAATCTATGTTTCAAGTAATTTAGTGAGTTGGTTAAAAATAGTTGCTTGTCGGCTCAATTGTAGCCTGATTCTTAGACGGTGCCTCTAAGTTTACCTGTGGATGATACTTTTAGACTTGATCACTGGAAACCCAGGCACAGTGTCATGGGAGGTGTATATCTAATTTATGTGACTATAAAATTTCTTTATAAATGTATAAAAAATCTGTTCACTCATATTGTAGCCCTGAGGCTAAATTACATGAGAAGTCAGCGAGACATACAACACAATAAACAATTGAAATCTGAAAGTTATGAACTTTGGGATTAAGTTTTTCAGAACCCCAGACTCCTTTATCTTAAAATAGGTCACAAGCTTCGAGCAAAAATGTTATTTTGAAAACTGTTCCTCTGGCTCATTCAAGCTACAAATAAAATTACCTCTTAGATTCTCTTAAATTAAAGGATAGAGATTCAAACAAAAAAGAATGAGGCCAATCCTTGGCTCAACCAACCAAGCTTGCTCAATAGTTTAAAAAAATATCAGAAGAACGTAGCTACAGATGAATGGGGAACTTGCCTGCTCACATGGCCAATCATGCTCACGATTGGACAAATTATAACACTTACAGCATGTCAGAAGATATCAGCCAGGGGTTTCATTAGAAGCCGGTCACCAGTATACCGCCGACTATGTTGTCAAAATTTGCCTCTCACCGCTGGCTACCCTGCCTTGATTAATTTCACTCAAATCCTTGTAAAAGACAAGAGTGACCGCCGCTTACATTGATTAGCCCAGGTATCTACTTCAAAAGTTTTTCAAACCCCTGTATCGGCACATCTGCGAATGCCATTTTTGACAGGTTACTACTTTGACACTCTTTCTTTGGTGGACTTTCAAAATTTTATTGTGTTCAAAATTTTACATACACTTAATAATATATTACACCATGTGCTTTGTAGTAAAATCATACAATTTGCTCCTAAATTATTGGAGATTTGGTTGGATTTCAAGTACAGGTATGGTCAAAGGTCAGGTCAGACGTGTTAATAAATAAACAAGCTAATTGGTGCCTCCCAGCCCTAATGATATTACACTGCAACAAATAAGTGACCATTAGAAAAGTATTCAGCCAGTTTTTCTATCCGTAACACGGGTGCCCTGATGCAAGCGTCAACTTTTTCTCCTGCTTTACCAACTTTACCAATGCTGTTAGTTTTGCACTATTTAGGCCCAAATATGGAGTCAGAGGTGCAGAACTGCTGCTATATTCTTCACTGCGTTATTGGAATCTCCATTTCCCTCAAGTTCTCCTCTAAATTCTCTGTTCTGTATTGTTACAATTCTCGCAGTTTCAATTTTTCCTCTTTCTAACCTCAACTGCTTCTAATGCAAACTAACCACTCCAACAAGAAAAAACTTTGATCAAAACAAAATGACCTTTGATGAAGGAAAAGTGCTAGAAACAAACAACTGCAGGGTATGTACTGCTGTCAATAACTAGAAAGTGTGCTTATCACAAAATTCAAAATACAATGACCACACTCACAGGACACAGACTATTCAACTATGCGACTAATTTTACTGACATTAGAAATTTAGATACAAAATTTCACCAATAAGGATCAATATTAATTTTGACAATCACTGTGTACAGTCTTCATAGTGTCACAGGTTACCTAATTAATGTAATTTAGCTAATTCAAACACTGAATTGTGGGTAATCAGGGACCGCCTCAGTATTCACAGTACTAGTGTGTAACTTGTATGCAATATTAAAACATTCTCGCAGAAGGTGCTTTGGTAGGATGATCATTTTCACAAGCCTTCAGCAACTTATTTTCTTGCCAAGTCTTGCTGGCTTGTTTTATGAAAATACCCTACACCTGCCCTTCCATATTAATGAAAATAATAATTATCCACATTTATCATAATTTATACTTGACAGAATATTGTGATTCTAATTGGTTAATGACAAATGCATAATTAGGTTATAGTGTGCAATACGAACTTAGGTGCTATGGAAACAACGATGAAGCAATTTTTTTGAGTACATATAATAAATTTAAAATTGTACGAACTTGCTTATCTACAGGTGTATTTCATGATTCGTGGTCGCTCATGATGTTTTGAAAGTTCTCAAATCTTGAGATCTTTTGAAACATCACTGGTGTCCAGAAATCACAGAATGCTCTAGCATTCACATCATTTCCTTACTTTCTGTACTTATTTTATGGCCACTTAAATTAATAGGATCAGTCATCTTCTAACGGCACTGGAATATCCATTTCAGCCAAAACTACTTTGATACATTCAAGTAAGTGCTGCATATCTTCAGGGTACAACCTTCCAATGTTTCCAATCCTAAAACAATCAGCACTGCTAACTTTCCCAGGATAGATCACTTGGTTTTTGCTGTTCAGTCGATTGTAAAATTCCTCAAAGTTGTAATTGGGATGTTTGGGATTGTAGTAGGAGGTAATGATGTAACCTTCATGGGTATCATCTAAGAATTTCTTGAAACCAAGCTTTCGCATACCTGATTGAAGGACATCACAGTTTTCCATGTACCTAATTCAAGAAATATACGATAATAAGTACTTCAGCCATATGGATGAACGATACAATAAATTATTACTGATGGTGCTCTTGGTTTTGTACACCAGATAATTATATACGAGTTAGGCGGAGAACAACAGTTACTAAGCTCTATAGTCCTATCAAGAGCGGAATCTTCACAGAATACATGTATATGCCGACATCTGGACTCAGGTCTTCTGGATTTTTTCCATGTGGCACTCGCTGTCGATTTTCTTTCGTGTACCCCAATGTTCCTACACCGTACAATGATGGGGAAATCAAAGATTTCTTTTTCCACTCATGCGAAAGCTCGATGTACGGATCCTTGTATCAATCGACTTTACTAATATATTCCTCTCCAGCATTGGCATCCCATGGAACAGCAATGTCTATTATTGAGATGGGTGATCTGTGAATATGTGTATTCTTGAAAACTGGCACAACTTAATTCTGCCACCGGTACTTAGACCTTTCAAGCTGAGAGCCAAATTGATCTTGCATGCAACTCGCTTGTGGTGCTCTAAGTTATCACTGTTGGTCAAGACGTCACAACCACTGAGCATTATTATTATTATTATTATTATTATTATTATTATTATTATTATTATTATTATTATTATTATTATTATTATTATTATTACTATTATTATCTATAACAATAAAACAACTTTATTTATTTCACTTACTTACATTAAAGAAATAGAAATGATTGATAATAAAAAATTCAAAATTCTATAAAATTACGAATTCCATGATGTAGAGATATTAAATTATACTAATGACGGCTAAACCAGTGTCCATAAAACGCCCCGAGTATAAAAGCATATAGACCGTGTATCTCAAATATCCACACTAAGCTACATTTATTTTACAGTCTAATGATTGCTCTATCTTGCTACGAAACGGTGTTCACGAACCTCTAACGCATGCATGTACCAATCTCTTTAGAGTTCAAACGAAATCTGTGTCCTGAGCCAAGTGATTACAATATGATAAGGCTCGGTATCTTCTGTCGTTCTATTATTACTATTATTATTATCATTATTATTATCATTATCATTATCATTATTAAACATTTATATAATATATTATTAATTTTAATACAGGCTATTAATATGCAACTGCTTCCAATGATTCCAACTTAATTCCGATGTAACTTTAAACCAAATCATAGCATACAAAATTACACACCTGTTTGCTCTTCCATCAACTCCACCTTCTGCTTTAAACACTGACAGAGCTTTGCGAAATGCCAGCATAGCATGGGTGGCTGGGGTGAAACGAAATTGGCCATTTTGTTCCAGCCCTTCATACTGATCCACAATGTCAAGACAGAGACTACGAGCCCAACCTTTGCATCGCTTCAGGGACTCAATATTGCCAATAACAAATGAGAAGCCTGGAACACCTTCTATACACTTGTTGGCGGAACTCACCATGAAATCAATGTTTGCCAAATCTAAATTGAGTGGAACAGCTCCAAAGCTGCTCATGGCATCTACAAAATAAGATGCGCTAGGAGCATGCTCTCTGACGAGCTTTCCTACAGCTTCAACTGGATGAAAAACACCTGTTGATGTTTCACAGTGAACCATGGCAACATTACTGATGGATTTGTCACTTTTTAGGATTTCTTCAACTTTTGCCAAGTCAGCTTTTGAGTTCTCTTCTCCATGAAGAACAACCTGAAAAGCCAAAACAGTCCAGAAAATGGAAAAAAAACATCTTACAGCTAGAGCCAATTAAGACCTTTTAAATGGTGCTATGAAACTTCTGGATTTTTACCCCATGAAATGGATAACTTTGTAGCATTACAGCAACTGTCATGTTCAGTTGTTACATCTGTCAAGTTACTTGTAATGCATGTTTATTTCTTTGTATGTACATTGTATTCCAGTTCCTGCACATACTAGTGGTTAGCTTTGTGTATTTTAAAAGAAGTAAGAATAGGAGCACTCCACAAGATGCAGTGGTTTTCCCATTTGCACACACCATATCAATATAATTTATCCTTTTCTCACCATTTCAATACCAGCAACTTCACAGATTTTGACCATTCTTTTACCGTAAGAGCCATTCTCAATGATGAAAACTTTTCCACCTTGCCTTGGAGTTGTTGTAGTCAACACTGCCTCTATAGCATAGGTTCCACTGCCCTGAACCAGTATGGCAGTGTACTCTTCAGGAGAAACACCAGCAATTCCCAAGAGTCTTGACCGAATAGTTTTGACAATGCCAATGAATTCAGTGTCACGTGAACCAAGGTCTCTAAGCATCGCTCGTTTCGTTTCAAAGCTAACTCCCAGTGGTCCTGGAGTAAACAGCTTCTTGTCCTTGTGGAGTCCAGATTCAAAATCTAACAGAAATTCATTCATTAAGTCATTCCCAATGAAGGTAAGATATATATTTGCAGTGTATTTAACAACCTCATTCCCAGGTCTCTCTTCTCTGCCTCCATAGAAGAGAGACCCTGGGAAGGAGGTTGTGTATTTAATTGCAAAATAATTTTTACATTTCTTTCCTTCCTTATACTGCTTATTTCCCAAAACCAAAGGGTACTTTTGTTGGGTGAATGTCCACAGTAACAAATTTACCAGCCTTCACCTCTCCTCACGTACCCAACATAAATTCTGAGTACATACATGTAAACATTGGTATAACTATGTTGGAACACCATCCTTGAGCAACAATGTTGTCCAGGAGTGGGATGTTTACCCTGGCTGGTAAATGAGTATCCCAAAGTCATCATTGAAAAAATACATTCTTCAGTGTTGTCCAATAAACGGGAAAGATCTCATGGATATACCCACCACGAGTCCCCTAGGTTAAACTCTCATTTTACAGATTAAGTCTAAGTGCCCATTTCAGTGATTAGGTCTAAACTTTCATTCATCTTATTGCTATAGCAATATTTAGTTCTAGAAACTGATTTAGGATGGTCTTTTTATTAGAGTTATGGTTGATGTGTATATCCATGAGATCGTTGCCCAATAACACCCAGCCACTTATTTGCATATGAATGGCGTTTAGTGTTATATGCCTGAGTGACTCCTTCTCCAAATAATGCCTACAAGAACACAATAGTGGCAAGGTATTCTACAGTTATTTTATTAAACCGAGAATTGCTCATAGCGAAGGGATTTCATTAGAACTTGGTCACCAGTGGTATACCGTCATCTGTTTGTCAGAAATTTGCCACCAGCCGCCATCTACCCTGCCATGATTTTCACTCAAACCAAGTTCTTAAAGACAAGGGTAACCGCCGCATACATTGATTAACCCAGGCATCTACTTCAATAATTATTAACACTACCGGTAACAGGTGTATAGTGTGCCTGAAGTTTTCGTAAAATCTATTTAATTAAACATATTTGATATCTTACAACTATAACATACATTGCACACGTAGCTAAGGACTTTTGTTGCTGGCCTTGAACAGGATATTGATTTTCTCAATAATTATATTTTATAAACTAGAGTATCTAACAGATCGATAGTAATGCTGCAGAACATTCTGTTTCTAATCATTCACATACACTTTTTTTAAGAAATAAGAATCTTGTTTTTCTGGCCTAGGCTGAATTCATTTTCTTATTTTTCTGCCGATTTATTAAGGGCTGAAAATATTCTTGTATTATTCTTAAATGACATTTCCGTTTAAGGAGGTATTGGTCCAGGAGTATTATTACAAGTGTTTGGTGTATAGATCTGTATCATGTTACATTGTGAACATGCTCCATTGCTTTTCATTCCAGTCAGCACAGTCAAGATGTCAGATGACAATAATTGGTTGTTTTGGCTTTAAAAAATGTCTTTCTCACAGAAACACCATTATGGAAATGAAAGTACACCTAAGTTAAAAACGTATATATAATTGTATTGTATTTACAGATTTTCAAACACAAAATTATATCGTTATTTCAGCCTTGGGTTTATTCTTAAATTATTCTTAAAATTTTTGCTAATTTCAGTCTCGATATTCTTATAAAATATATTCTTATTTAAAAAAAGAATGTAGCAGTAGTAGCATTAATTTTGTAAGCAAAGCAACCCTGCATAGAAGTGAGTAAGGCACACGGTATTTTTCCTTGTGGTAGTCGGACTGTGAACTAAAGCTACATGTACAAGATTGAATACACTGAAGGCATTCTTCCTTGCGATGTTTGATGGATGAAAGCTAATAAGAGCAGTTTGGCAATTATTTGGCAGAATTGTGAAAACGGGTGTAAGAAAGTATGGAAGTTGACCATCATGTTTCTGAATACTGAAACACTTAGTTGCATAACTTTGCGCAGCAAGATTAATATGCCAGGATGTAATCTAGATTTGGAATTGTTGGGAGTTTTCACTCTTACATGTGTTGTTTCATCGAATATTTATGGGACCTTGTGCTTAAGCAATCTCCAGAGTGTTTGGGTTTCCTGGAAAAACAGGATCAAGGATCAAGAATTAAGGAACAAGGATCACCATATAAATTCAAAATACAAGTAAATCAAATAAATTTAACCTATACGTGACCACATGTACACGATTAATGTAAAAAAACAATGCCCATCTGTCAACAGCGATGTTAGCTTGTGTTATGCCATATCAGTCACCGTACATTCTTGTGGTTCGCAGAAAAATGCGATTTACATGTTAACTACAGGGAAATGTTGTCATCGAAATCCTCCCAGATTTTTTAAGCAATACTGCTTTTGCGAACCAACATTTTTTTTTGCGTGTGCGGGTTCCCCTGTTGAAGATGTAGAGAAACAGAGAATCAGCAAGAATCAAAGTCCTTTATCGGAAGTAATCAAAAGTGTGGGAATAAACTTTGTGCCTGCTGTGCTTATCGGTGACAAAAAGATAATTCTACCTCGTTAGTCGTTAGGTACTTTCTTTTAAAAAAAACCCCGTAAGACTAAGAACTGAGATTGAATTCTCCAATGTGTGTTCTCAAGATTTTTGGCTTGTTGCTTCCATCTCTAGGGGACCCATAACAACAACTCAGTGGAGCAATGCAATCACTTTCCGAATCAATATTGTCAAATCTCGTCAGAAAAATGACTAAAACATCTTCTTCTAAGGAAGTGATTCTTTAGATGCATTCCATCTCCTTTTCCTTTACAGATATGAGGTCAGGAAAAATCAGTTTGAAGAGATGAAGTTAAAGCAGCTGAAAATTTGCTGCTCATTAATTTATTTAATTTATTTGTCATGATTTATTTCAAACTGATTCTTCATCCGGTGATCCTTGATCCAGTTTTTCAAGGAAACCAAGTGTTTGGTGGCATTCTGCTCAAATGCAATGCATTCTGGTAAAAGCTGGTGAATGGCACAGTGCATTCTAGCTAATAAAAATTATTAGCCAGAATGCACTGAGTTAAGTACGAGAAGAACGTTTCAAGTGACAAACCCAGGCCACATTGATGCTCTCACCACTACGCCATCCCTGCACCCTCCCTGATGCATTCTGGGAAAGTGGTGAATTCAAGAATTTGTCCTACCTTCTCATGAAACCAGAATATGTTGCTACTCGCTCCACAGCAATCAAGTCTCCAGGGGTTTCAGTAACTGTTTTAAGGCAAATTTCTGACAAAAAGACAGTGGTATGCTGCTGGTGATGGACTTCAAATGAAACCCCTGGTTTTGTGGCTGTAATTAAGGAAATATAGGGGCGACTTCCACCTTGTTTTTTAAAAATCTGTTTTAAGATAAAAGATGGAAAGCTGGCACGCAATTTTTTGATGGCTTGTACAGGCCTCAGTGATTTTTTCATTGCACTTGACATCACAGCAGCCATGTTGGTGGAAAGAAAAATAGTGAAAAAGTCTTTTGGGAATTTGACTCCATTATTATACAATTTTCTATTGCTTTGGCAACAACATGGCCGTCTTATCACGTGATCAGTGCAATAAAAGAATATTGATATTCTCGACGAGTATATTATAGATCAAGTCCTAGGGACTCAAACAAGGAAAAATAGACTCGCAGGCTAAACTAGAGAATTCAGGGCCACATCTAGCTGGAGCATCTACTGACGAGCCCAATGAGCCACCAGTTTAAGAGCCCTCAATATTTATATAACTCGCTTTTTTCATCCACTGCCGAGCCAAAAGGGCCAAACGAGCCACAGTCTGTGGCTCGTTTGGCCCTTTTGGTATACAAAAGCCTACAGTATGATTTGTTCTTTCATCCATTACCGAACCAAACGAGCTATTACTTCTATAGGTCTCAAATGTGGCCCTGTATTCTGTAGTTGCTCCAGACGCGATTTCCACCTCTTTTAAATGACTAAGAATACTGCTTTTTCCCCGGAAAAATTATATGGTATCAATAATATCGGATATTTGTATCATTTCGTAATTTTCCAATCCACCAAAACAAAGAGACGAATTGCCCGGAAAATGTCGCCAATAGCCATCCGTGAGTCCTATAATAAATCTAATAATTTAATTATTGTTTTGATTCTTGAAGTTCAAAGGAAACATCCCACACACCTGGTTCATCCAGACTTGAACGGCCAGCAGCCACACAAAGCGATCTGCATCTGGGATAACCGTAAATCGCTTGTGATGGCTTTTTACAATTCCGAGCGACGAAAGACAATGACCTAGTAATCCCACAACGGAAAGCCATCGCTACCACTTTGCCGGTAAACAAACAAAAGGATAAATTCATACAATATTAACACAGAGGAAGGTTTTCAACGAATTCAAGAGTCGAGTGCGTGAGTTCCTCGGAGACCTCACATGATAACTCGCACGTTTCCCGTGTCATCGCATGCGCGCGGCTAGAAGGGGGCGTTAGGAAGGCGGGGCAGAGGCCAGATAGGGTACCGCGTTTTTCGCTCTCCTAAGCTCACACACAAAAGGAACGGTCTTTGGAAAGTTCGTAGGCGTTCGTCATTCGTTTTCGACGATGTAAAAACGCATGAACCGACCTTTTTCTCGCACTAAGAATTTTCCTACTACTGATGACAAGGGACTCGGTTTCTCTCTTAGGTATGCCAATCAAAGAGTGTGGAAGTGGAGGGGGAACAGGGCAGAATGGTTACACTTCAGTGGTAACTTGACCCCTTGCAAAGGAACTGGCAAATATAAAATCGCTTGTTTGGGAAAATTTATTGCCCACAAAAACGACTTCCTTGTAACAACAACATTTTGCGACAAATGTGGTATTGGGAAAGTAGTCAATCAAAAGTTTTCTTCTTTTGTATTTTATGAGGACAATGAAAGAATCAAGCAGA
>OX421455.1:35880826-35895826 GCA_949126865.1 Montipora capitata | reverse complement strand
CAAAATGGCTGCCAGTAGTCATTTTGCCACTGTAAGTGAAGATGATTTCATTTTGAAATGTTTTTTTTTTTCTCTTTTTTGAAATAATCACCTGTATATTTATACTAAAACAATTATTCGCCTCAGGGTCAGTGATTATCGGTGAATATTCACCAATAATCACTTCGCCTTCGGCAATAATTGTTAATTATCAACTCGTTTGATAAAATCAATTTCCAACACCAGATGATTTTACTTGTCAATGGGGAACCCCCAGGAGTCAATAGGTTAAGTAACCCTGCAAAGTTTTGGCATATCAGATGTAATATCAGGTGAGAAAATGTGAGTTGAAAGATGAAAAATATACAGACATTTGTACTATTAAGGGTATGGAGTATACCCCCCAGTCATACAAACACGTGTACATTTATCAAATTTCTCAGCTGATATAACACCTAATATGCTGAAACTTTGCAGGGTTACTGAAGTAAAGGTGGTCTTTCTATTTCTGGTATCAGTTTTTCATTCAGTTCAATTTTAACTCATTCAAATCCGTTGCCGCTATTTTGGAGAAGGTTCTATTGAGGAAAATTGAAAAAGGCCTCAACCCTCCATATCGGACATACTGTAGGGTTGTATTGACAAACCTGATTTTCCATCAGATAGTTGTGTTGTGCTTGGTGCAAAGAAATCCAGATCAAGTGATGATGTATCTGACACATTGTCTTTAGCATCTATCAAAACAAGCATGGCAAGTTTATGAAATTAAAGCACAGAACAAAATCTTCAGAAAGGAATACTGTTGCTGCTGCTACTACTACTGCTACTACTACTGTACAATAATAGTAAAATGGTAAACAATAACTAACTAACTAAGCTCTACGTAATGGCAGCCAAAGGATATTTCATAACGTGGACCTACAAAATCTAAGAGATTTAGCAAAATGGATAAAACGCCAACGTCATAATACCTTAGAAACATAAAATTAAACATTAAGTACATTAAAAATAGTATTACTAAAAAATTGTCACTCTTAGGAGATCGGGTTTTACACGGACATGGATATTGTTAAAAAATAACAGGATAATGACTGTCTTTTGATTGCTCACGGCTTTCTTAAGATGGATTTAAATGCACCATAACCAGCATTTGTATTTTGTACTCCTTATTAGATTGTCAGAGCCTTATACTGGAAAGCAGTTCTTCCCAACTCAGTTATCAAGATCAATGTGATTCCAAAATTACCTGATTTTGAAGATGTGCTCTTCAAGCCATTGTCCAAAATAAACTAGAAATTAAAGAACATGTTGGTTGGAATTGATCAACGTAAAAGCCATTGGCATGAATTCTAAGCAGCCTAGGGTTTTTCTCCAGAAGTTCTAGTAATCAATGGCTGCACACCTGATGCAAATTTCGTTTGATGGTCTGATGGCCCGATAGCCTAAAACCTTTTTGTTTAAAGGGGTTTTTGAGTTGGCCAAAAACCCCGGGGTGCAGGGACGGCGCAGTGGTGAGAGTACTCACCTCCCACCAATGTGGCCCAGGTTCGATTCCTCGACTCGGCGTCATACGTGGGTTGAGTTTGTTGGGTCTCTACTCTGCACCGAGAGGTTTTCTCGGGGTACTCCGGTTTTCCCCTCTCCTCAAAAACCAACATTTGACTTGTTGTGTTAATTGTTAATTTCACTTTACAGTGTCCCCAATTAGTGCTCCAGCGCTAAATCTACTAGACACTTACCGGTAAATAAAGTTCCTCTCCTTTCCCAGATGTTGTTAACCCTTTGAATCCCAAGCTGGCCTTAACTGGCCATACATAGCATTTTACTCTGTCTAACGCCAGATGATTTTACTCGTCAATGGGGAACCCCTGGGAGTCAATGGGTTAACCCATACACATGGTGTATGAGACAACCTTGGTTAGCAGACAGTCATCCAAACTCGGAAAATCAAGGGGACTTAGATGGGGCAAGGACAAAACACAGGTCACAGGTCATTGTTTTACCCATGCAGAAATTACCAGTGCTAACATTAGGTCTAGAAACTTTTGTTTAGGCCTAATTAGGAGTAAGGTAGGTTTAATTAAAGAATGTTTAGGATTCTTTCTGTATTGGTAAAAAAATGACCCATGACTTGCACCTGCCAGATTTTGTGCATTGAAGATGTGGATGTAGAAGTCAGAGACATACTCTCCAGATTTCTGGGTGCAATAATTATTATTTACAAAAATTATTGCAATCTTGATCATGTTGCATCTACCACTTACACTGAGATCTGGGAGAGGTACCTCAGCATGACAAGAATCTTGTGAAAGGACCTTGTTCTGGGTTTGTTTCTCATGTTTTGCTGCTTTGATAGGCTCAAGGAAACCCTAAAAATATTCAAGAGGTGTAATAACAATAAAATAAAAATCATTTTAATACAGACTGATTAAGGTTACTGTATATCACTGTCACAAATGCACCAGCGGTTAAGCCAAGCTAACAACTCCTTACAGGGACCAAACAGCTGCACATCGTCAGCTCATGCTGTCCCAGTGATGTACTGTACCTCGATGCTCATAATTATGTACCAGACGACAGGGTCCAGTTGTTTGCATTCCAATTCACAAAGCAGTTTGGAATAGACCTACATGACTGTACGTTCTGTTAGCTTGGGCATAAGTCCAATGACTGCTCATTTTGAAAACTTTTGCGATGCATTAAAGGAGAAAAATGTTCACGAGAAAATGGTGGAAAGATGAGTTAAATCAAGAACATTAAAACACAGCTGGCAATGCTAAATTAACATGAATAATTAAATTAACACATGCAGGGTTCTAAAAAAGAAATGAAAAATAGCAGCCAGAATTTTTTGTACATTTAGTCAATTGTAAGCAAAAATACACAATTAAAAAAAAGGCTACATTACTTACCTGACCCGAAGAAAAATGAGGAAATTTACTTGTTGGTTCTGGAAGTAACATGGATCCAGCCTGAAAATAGTTATACTAGCCTAAGTGCTAAAATTTCTGACATCTATGCTTCTCCATCTTAAATAATGAGTAACAATGTATTATACGAGTAGTTATCAGTTTCAAGATTCCTTTATTTATTCCTTGTATTGTATTTATACTGCAGAGTCTGTGTATATTCAGACTGTTCTTGTAAATGCTACTGGCTGTCCTTATGAATCGGTCTTTGGTTGCAACAGGGATGATAATAACATCAACCCATTAACCCCTGGAAGTTCGGGTCCTGGCCAGAGACATTGTGTTGTGTTCTTGGGCAAGACACTAAATACTCTCACGGTGCCTCTCTCCACCCAGGTGTATAAAAGGGTACCAGCGAATTTAATGCTGGGGGTAGCCCTGCAATGGACAAGCATCCCATCCAGGGGGAGTAGAAATACTCATAGTTGCTTCATGCTATGGAAACCCGGGATAGGTTATGGCGTGTTGGGCCACTGGCTCATAAGAAGACTTTACCTTACCTTACCTTACCTTAATGCCATACAATGTTATTTTACTAATTGATGGGGGGTGATGGGTACAAGAGAAATTCCTGTGTACTTATTCTAACCTGAAGAGGTGGTGGTCTATCTGGGCAAATTTTTAAGGACAGGAACTTCTTGTGTTGACTGAAGGAGTTTGACCAGTTGAATAGTATCCTTCCTTCTTTTCCAGTCCTCTCCAAGTGCCGCCAAAGTCCCACGTTGCTACAACAAGTTACAGGAAAAGTTATCAACTTATCATAAGATTATGAGGGAATGTGGTTAGTATAGTACAGTTCAAGTCGGATGCGCAAAGAAAATTTCAGTTAATAAGAACATATTAAACCCTTTGACTCCCAGGCTGGCCTGAGCCGACCATACTTAGTATTTTTCTCTGTCTAATGCGAGACGATGTTACTTGTCAATGGGAACCCCTGGGAGTCAAGCAGCTCTGCAGAAAGCCTGTTTGCTAGGAACATCTAGAACCTTGAGGAAGGTATTGAATACCTGAGTTCACAGGATGTGATTGGCTACCCAGACCATGAAATATATTTATAATAATAATAATAATAATAATAATAATAATAAATTGACTGTTATGGCGGCGGCTGCAGGTCGGTCGCTCGCGGGAAAACCAGGAAGGCTAAAATGGACTGACAGGATGAATCAAGATATACTAGAATGCAAGGAAAAAGCCTTAAACTTAAAAAGCTCAAGCAACCCGCCATGCTTCCAGAACGGACGCAAGAAAGGATATATGCGTATTTTGAAAGATCTATGGGAAGACTTGGGATACGAGAACTTGGGGTTATCAGCTCAGAATCTTCGCGACCACGCAGCAGCGATAACGGATGAAAACCCACAAATAAGTGCTAGAGGCGACTCTTCAACTACTTTAGACGAAACTGAAGAGGTTGGTGCATCTATGTTGTCACAAACTGAAAGTATCGAACCCGCCGAATGCGAAGGTGAAAATTTATCAAATGTAAATGTGGTTGAAGGCTCGAATTTGCATATTTCTTCCGACATTGTTGATCAAAGAGCTCCCCAGGGACACGCTGCTACTTGCACGGATCAAAACACCAAAAATCAAATCAAGCCAAATTTGCCGGATTATGATGTGCTTCCCTCTGAAATAAAGAACAAAACTTGGGGCAGTATTAGTTACGCATGTTTCTGTAATACTGTCAATGATGTTTACAATGAAATCGTCCACTACAGGAGGAATATATTCAATGTTCCATCGGGCCGCGCAGGGAAGAGTTTCATTGAAGAATTAACCTTCTGGATTAAGCAGTTTAATTCAGACTCTGACTTGAACTCGGTTGCTCTTAAAGCATTCATGGTGCTCCCAACTTTGATCTTGCAAAAACCATCCGCTTCTTCCAAAAGCAAGGAGCATAGCGAAGCAATAGAGCGTCGATTAGCACTCTGGAAACAAGGGGATCTTAATTTGCTGCTTAAAGAAGTGAGGTTTTTTCAAGGGAAATTTGTGAATTCCAAGAAGCCTAGAAAGGTTGAAGACATATCCAAAGTCTTCTCAAAGCTGGTTTTGCAAGGAAAATTGACAGCGGCAATGAAACTCCTAGATAACGAGAGCTCGTCCGGTCTGCTCGACCTATCGCCAGATGTCCTGCAAGGGCTACAGGACAAGCACCCAGAGGCAGCTGATATCGCAGAGGAGAGTTTGTTACACGGCCCAATTGATTATATTCCGCCAAATGCTTATGACCTCATAGACGAAGAATCGATCTACAACTCAGCAAGTAAAACCAAGGGCTCAGCCGGACCATCTGGAATGGACGCAGAGCTGTATAAGAGAATCCTATGCTCTAAGAACTTTAAGACCGAGGGTAAAATTCTGAGAGAAGAGTTAGCCGTTTTCACAAGAAATCTGTTAAGGAAATCGTACCACCCATCCTTAGTTGAAGCGTTTACGTCCTGCAGGCTTATCCCGCTCGATAAGAACCCGGGAATCAGACCAATTGGCGTTGGAGAGGTACTAAGGAGAATAGTGGGAAAAACGGTCAGCGGTTTCTTAAAGGAGGAAATAAAAGAAGCGGCAGGTCCCCTACAAGTCTGCGCTGGTCATAACGCAGGAGCGGAGGCTGCGATCCACACAATGAGTCATGTGTTTGTTGAAGAAGGAACGGATGGAATATTGTTAATTGATGCTAGTAACGCTTTCAACCAAATGAATAGGTCAGTGGCTTTACACAATATCCAGATCATGTGCAAAGAAATGGCGCTCTATGTTATTAACACGTATAGAAGCCCATCTAGACTGTTTATCTGCGGGGGAGGTGAAATACTTTCTCGAGAAGGCACCACACAAGGAGATCCGCTAGCGATGCCATGGTACGCACTTAATACATCTATAATGATTCAGAAATTGAGGGACCACTGCCCATTGGTTAAACAGGTGTGGCTAGCAGACGACTCAGCTGGAGGGGGGAGTATTGTGCAGTTGTATAACTGGTACAAGCATTTGAGTAAGGAAGGACAAAAGTTTGGATACTTTGTGAATGGGTCAAAGAGCTGGCTTATTGTGAAGTCTGGGGAACTTGCAAAGGAAGCAAAGAGGGTGTTTGGAGAGGAAGTCAACGTAACGACTGAAGGTCAGCGCCACCTGGGAGCAGTTATTGCGTCGCAAGAATACAAAGATCAGTATTGTGAGGAGAAGGTTTGGGCATGGAAAGAGGAAATCGAACGTCTCTCTGAAATAGCGAAGAGCCAGCCTCATGCGGCGTACATTGCTTTCACAAAAGGCTACAAGTCGAAGTTCACCTACTTCATGCGCACGATAGGGTCGTTCGAAGATTATGTCGACCCAGTCCAGGAGGTGATTGAGGATTTACTACTTCCAACATTGTTCGGTCAATCAGAGCCTCTCCCTAACGAGGTGCGCAGACTTGCTACCTTAGCAACGGGGCAAGGGGGTCTAGGCATTCCTGATCTGAGATCCGAGGCACCGCAGCAGTTTGCTGCCTCGAGACTATTAACCACCACGCATGTAGATTCTATTACATCACAGAGTTCCATCATGGTGCCAGGAGAAAGATCTATGGAGGAGCTAAAGAGGCATCAACAATTACTTAAGAGAGCAAGTGCCAAAGAGAAAATGGATAGCATCGATTCAAGCCTCTCCCCAGACCTGCTGCGACTGGTCAATCAATCGAGAGACAAGGGCGCAAGTTCTTGGCTGAATGCGATGCCCCTCGCAGACCAGGGTTTAGCCCTGAACAAGCAAGAGTTCAGAGACTCGCTACGCTTGCGTTATGACCTGCCCTTAGCCGATCTACCAAGTCATTGCGTATGTGGGGATAAATTCACCGTTGGCCACGCCCTCTCTTGTAAAAAGGGGGGGTTTGTAGCGCAGAGACATGACGGTGTACGGAACTTGTTAACGACATTCATCGACAAGATCTGCAATAATGTCGAAATCGAACCACGCCTTCAACCCCTGGACAATGAGCGATTTCATTTGAGGAGCGCTGTTACAAGTTCTGAGGCAAGGTTGGACATCAAAGCGGGAGGGTTCTGGGCAAGAGGAGTTACGGCATTTTTTGATGTAAGAGTTACGCACGTCAACTCCAAGTGTTACCAGAGCAAGCCAACATCGGAAGTGTTCAAGGAGCAAGAAGAAGAGAAGAAGCGCAAGTACCAGCAGCGGGTGTTAGATGTAGAAATGGGTTCGTTTACGCCTTTAGTGTTTGGAACCAATGGCGGAATGGGAAACGAGTGTCAGCGGTTCTTAAAGCATCTTGCAGACAAGATAGCGCAGAAAGATACCGAGCCTTATCATATTGTAATCACCTGGCTCAGGACACAGATTTCGTTTGAACTCTTAAGATCGGTACATGCATGCGTTAGAGGTTCGCGAACGCCGTTTCGTAGCAAGATAGAGCAATCATTAGACTGTAAAATAAATGTAGCTAGTGCGGATATTTGAGATACATTGTCTATATGTTTTTATACTCGGGGCGTTTCATGGACACTGGTTTAGCCGTCATTAGTATAATTCGATTGTATGATTTTAATATCTCTGCATCATGGAATTCGTAATTTTATAGAATTTTGAATTTTTTATTATCAATCATCTCTATTTCTTTTAATGTAAGTAAGTGAAATAAATAAAGTTGTTTTTTTTATAATAATAATAATAATAATAATAATAATAATAATTATTATTATTATTATTATTATTATTATTATTATTATTATTATTATTATTATTATTATTATTATTATTATTATTATTATTGTAAGAAACAGACAACTTTTTTAAAAGACATGTTTCGGCATGCTTATGCCATCATCAGTTTAATGAGTTCCTAAGTGTGAACAGTTATAAAGTCTACGGGTAGATGAGAAAATTATTACAACATGACGTAATACAAAAGCCGGTACTATTTACAGCGTGACACCAAACATCAAGGTGTATATACAATTGCAGCATTACAACACTTTTCTCACGTTTTAGTTTACACCTTGATGTTTGGTGTCACGCTGTAAATAGTACCCGCTTTTGTATTACGTCATGTTGTAATAATTTTCTCATCTACCCGTAGACTTTATAACTGTTCACACTTAGGAACTCATTAAACTGATGATGGCATAAGCATGCCAAAACATGTCTTTTAAAAAAGTTGTCTGTTTCTTATAGTATTTATCATACTTGCTACTATTGCGACCTTATGGAATTATTATTATTATTATTGTTATTGTTATTGTTATTATTATTATTACTACTACTATTACTATTATAATGAAAATATTTCACGGTCTAAGATGTTATACCAGTATACGACACTGGGTAGCCAGTCACATCCTGTGACCTCAGGTATTCAGTACCTTCCTCAAGGTTCTACATGTTCTTCAGCCTTTCTGCAGAGCTGAGAAATTCAATGCACAGTCTAGTTGTTCTTGATACTTTTCAAAGCCTTTGCTTACAGCACCCCAATGACGATTGGAATAACCTTCACACTTTTACATTCCCAGATTCAACCAATTTCATACCGCAAATCATTGTATATTATTTTTCCTCTTGGGCTGGGTTGGGTATTCTAGTTTTGAGGGGTCGGATTTTAGGGTGTAAATACCTTGTAGGGGACTTAGTGTCCTATTGTATTTAACACCCACCTTAGGGTGAATCTTTAAATAAATAAATAATAAAAAATAATTTTCAAACTTTTCCCATTGCTGTTGTTGTTATTATTATTACTATTGTTATTACTATTATTATTATTATTATTATTATTATTATTATTATTATTATTATTATTATTATAATCATCATCATCATCATCATCATCATCATCATCATCATCAGAGCAGGCACAACCACATACAGATCTATGGTTCTATATGTCTCATGAAGAATTAGGTTTAGGGTTGAGTGTTGGTCAAGGGAATGAAAATTTACCTCCTGACTTTGGTGAATAATAGAGTTTTAAAAAACCTTAGTTTTCTGTGCCATGTATACTTGAAACGTTTTTGCAAAAATGTTTACTAACCTGCGCAATCCTTTATCAAGCTTACTTGACAAGACATCACTCTGGAACCTAACTGGAATGGCATTTCGCTCTGACCTAAAGCATGCTGAGATTGGATCATCTACTACTTTGATTGCAATTCCATGACCAGGTTGAAACTGAGACACAGTTCCACTCTTTTGTTCCTTTACACTCACTTCCTCTCTTTGAGAAGAGATCACTTTGCATCCATCCTTTAGCAGGCCTTTTGTAGCCCTAGGATCACATAAGTTGTTGCCAGTTTGGTCTGCAGGTCCCTGTTTGTTCTCAATTTTCCAAGTAGATTTTGACCCTTCCAATTCATTTTCCTTATTTTGGGTTCTTGGAAAACTAACGTCCTCAACAGATAATTCCACAGATGTCTCTTTCGATTCAAAAGCCCCAAAATCTCCAAAATCATTATTTTCATCTTCTTTATTTTCTGTCAATTCAGTGCCTTGTGCTTTAAATGCATCAAAATCTCCAAAACCCTGCAATGGGGGTTCCTCTCTAGACTTTTGTGCATTTGATTCAAAACTACCAAAGTCTCCAAAGTCGTCATCACTTCCCTCAGTTTTAGCAGCATTGTGGAATTTTGATTCAAAACTACCAAATTCACCATAATCTGTATTATTCTGTGACTCCTTAGCATTATCTCTAGGTTCAGATTGTGCTGCATTTGAATTAATAGCACCAACATATCCATTGTTGACTTCAAGTTTATTGCATCCTTTGTCACTTGAATCAAAAACTCCAAAATCATCAGTGTTATCTTCAATTTTCAAACAATCTTGGGATGTATTTTTCTTTTCATAACTACCAAAATCTCCAAAGTCATTATTGTTATCATTTTGCTGGGACTCATCATCAGAATCATTTGTATTTGATTCACCAAAATTCCTGATATTGTTATCTTCATGAGGACCTTTGGCAAAACTATTATCATCATTTTGAGAATCAAGACCATTGGAGTTAAAAGAGTCAAAGTCCTGAAATTTACCATCACCATTTGATGGTTTGTCGGCAATGCTGAAATTTCCAAAGTTGTCACCTTGCCACTCATTACTTTGTGACCGAAATCTCCAGAGATGATTGTCACCTTCATTCCCTTCATTTTTCTTAACAAGTGTACTTTGTTGAAAGCTACTTGATATAGAGTCACTTCCACTCTGATACTTTTCAAGATCACAGTTTTCCTCAAATGAACCAAAGTCTCCAAAATCATCTTCGTCATCATCATCATTGTGTTGACCTTCTCCAGATACATGGTCAGTGTCAACACAATAACTGGGCTTCATTCTAGAGGAGTTATTCATTTCGTTATCAACAGATCCCTCCAATTTGATACAGCTAACAGACCCTTCTTCTAGCTGGTTATCATCAAAACTGCAATCAATGGAATTGCTCTTATTTCTTCCTTCTATAACTGACTTTTCTTTGTCATTGCAACTAGACAAGATGACATTTTCCTCATCTCTTTTCTGAATTATCGCTGCCTGGGCTTTCTCTGCATCAGTGAGTGAACGTTCACCTGATTGGTCCATGTACAAGTCATCTGTGATGGCTGTAGACATATTGCTTGTTGATTGGCATTCCTGGTTCTTAACAGGTAATTCTACAGACTCATCAGTTGAAGAAACACAAGAAGCACTCTTCTGTGTTTTAAGATCATTATCCACCCCTGATGCTAATTCTCTTACACCTTGGCAACCTTCTTTACTGTCACTATTACATGATTCCTTTAAGTTTTCATTTTCTTTCTGTTCTGCTAGATTGTCAACTGATGTCATATCAGTTAAGTCACCATTGCATCGGGAAGCATTTCCTTGACTTCTCTGAACATTAACATGATTGTTTTCACAACCGACAACTTTCGAAAGTTCTCCTGAACTAATTTCATTATTTGGCATGTTTCTTGTGCCTTTGCTTTCTTCAGCTGATGCATTCAACACATCGCTACTTACCATGTCTTTCACACTTGTAAAATTGCCAAAATCATCATCATCATCATCATCACCATCACCATCATCAGGTCCATAACAACCATTATTAGAAGTTGTATTTTTTACAAGGTTATTTGTTGACACAGAGTTACTGTCTGCTTTTCTGGGATCATTAGAGGCATAGCCCTGATTGTTTGAACAGCTGTCATTTTCCTGAAAAGCAGCAAAATCAGCGTATTCATGGTCACTATCAGGCTCTTTATCTTTGCTTCCTTCAGCGTTCTTAGCACGGAACCACTTTTCACTGCTTCCCTCGTTTTTAAACCAGCTTTGTTGTTCATCGCCATCTCCAAACGCTGCGCCAAAATCCGCAAAACCAGCAAAATCACCGAAGTCGTCTTCGGCTTCAAGTTTACCAGATCCTTGACCTTTGTCGCCAATATGCTGCGATGTTCCCCCGTTCATAATATTAACTTCCAGTTTTGATTTCTCGTTTAAAACTTGGGTATTTGGACCCATCATAACCTCGCTTGACGTCTCAGTTTCTCTGATTTGCTTCTTTGATTTGTTGAAATCGTTTTTGAACACGATTTCATTGTCATCTTCATCAAATGTATCGTCCAATGGGGGAGGAGCATCAGCGAGTACAGTCGAGAAATTCGACCCGTACAATTCAGAGTTGTTCACACCATAATACCACGCCATTAGTTTAGCAGCCCACCCGCTAAAAATTTAGTTTTAACAGCGGCATTTTAACCATTCTAATTCACAGATCTTCTTCACGCAGACTGTCATTTTTGTAGGGGTAAATTCTTTCGATGCTTTCCACAATATTGCTTCCTCCCACGTACGCACCTCCACCTCCAATTAACAAAGGAACACTAAATAAACATGAAAAAAAACCAAAATGAACCTTTTCAGCACCTCTCTTCTTAGTTCCTCCTCTGTATTTGCCTTAATATTCCTCAAAACTTATTTTCTACGTTACACAAGTGGATGTATGCTGCCTCGAAAACTCACACCATCGGTTAGTCGACGGCCATCTTGGTTCATAATTTTGCGCCTCTCTTTCATGCGAAAACCAGGGGTGGAGAGGGTGGGATAAAACTACCCCAATACCGGGACCCAGGAGTGAAAAACTCCTCCAATGAGAAAGTCATGTATTCTTGTCAGTATAAATTATTGTCACACCTGCTCATGACACGAAACAAAACGGGCACTGGTCAATGGAAATGTGCAAGGCTTGGGAAAATGGGAGAATGGTCATTTTGACACAGGATAATTGAAAAGGAACTAAAAAAATTGCACGAGAGTTTCAGGGTGGGGTCAGGAAACAGGAATTATTTAACACCCCAATCTAAGACTTCATAGTTTAACAGGTCATGGGAGTATTGTTAAATGTTGACCAGCTAGTGCAGATGCTTGGGCTCTAGGCCTGCTAGTTGACCACTCTGTACACTTAATAGTACCCTAGCTAGCCTTTCCAACTTTCAGGGTCTTGAAATAACTGAGAAGAAAGTCCTGTTTTCTGCAGTGGCTAACTGTTATATTTAAAAGACCCAATATATCCCTGGAAAATTTGTGGATAAAACACTCATTTTTGATTCAGCAAGACGTTAAGGTGCAATGCACCCCTAAAAGTTCCCCTATGGGCTAAATAACTCTAGGTTGTTTTGAGTCTCTATTAAAGGAAGTCTAACAGATATGCAAAGAGAAAAGTCTTTAAAAGGGAAATTCTCAACTCAACTAGCAACAACAACAACAACTCTTTCTTTGCATTCCCAGTTATGAAATAAATAATATTGCAAAAAAGAAAAACACAATTCTGACATCAGAAAAGGGCCTGGACATGAAACTGTGGCTTCTCAGTTTCCCTATATTGGTCCTTCCTTTAATGTTATAAGGAAGGTTAATAAAACCAAATTCTTGGGATTTTGCAGGTTCAGTTCTAGGTGAGACAGTCTGATATAAAAAGTAGCATCACTTTCTACAAACTCATCAATGAACAGTGTTGTTTTTGGCTTGATCAAAGACTTAGTAATTTACTCATACACATAATAACAAAACTTGCCCCCCCCTCCCCCCCTCCCTCCCCCTCCCCCATTCAAACGTACTCCATGGCCCTTGATGAAAACAAATTCAATTTTACGCCAAAAAATTAAAAACTGAAGCAGTGGTATTTATTAATCATGTTTTTGTAATAAAAGGTAGATCTTATTTGCATTACATGTACATGAAAAGTTATGCACTTCACTCCAGTATTATTCTTCTTTAACTTCCCGTGATCTGATTTACAGCCTCCCTAATTAACACAGTGCTTGTTGTCTGCTAGATAAGCTTTAGATCTTGAAAAAGTGGTTACTATTATAATCACTATTGTAACAATTATTACGAAATAAAACTGATAAACTAAATATTATAGTTTTTGTGCAGTTCTCCACACTTGCAATTTCAGTTTGACATTTGTTTATTACAGTTTGTTCACTCATTTATTTCTCATTTATCGTTTAAATTTGATTTGATTTGTGTTTATTTGTTAATTTCAAGTTTCAGTGTCCCCAATTAGTGCTCCAGTGCTAGAAGATAAGACACTCAAAGTTCCTTTCCTTTCCTTTCCCTTTTTCCCAGCTTTACTTTTTGTCTCTGCATGCCACATGTTTGTTAGGTTAGTTTGTTCAATGTGCACTCAATTGATCAGCAATAACTTAAAATTGCTCTCAGAGAAAATATCGTAAAAAAATATTATTTTAATTAACCCACTGACTCCTGATTGACAAGTAAAATCAACTGGCATTAGATGGAGTGAAATCTATTAAGTCTCACGTACTCCCAGGGGTCAATATGGATTAATATGGGTTAAAAGTGAAGTTTTCTAGTAGAGGTAGGTAAAGGTAAAGTCTCTGTTATGAGCCTAGGAAGGCCCATCAGACCAGCGCTTATCTCCGGTTTCCGTAGCATGAAGCGACTAGGAGTATTTCTACTCCCCCCTGGATGGGATGCTAGTCCATCGCATGGTTACCCCCAGCATTTTCGCCGGTACCCATTTATACACCTGGGCAGAGAGAGGCACCGTGAGAGTAAAGTGTCTTGCCCAAGAACACAACACAATGTCCCCGGCCAGGACCCGAACCCGGACCAATCGATCCGGAGTCGAGCACACTAACAATGAGGC
This sequence comes from Montipora capitata, assembly GCA_949126865.1. Taxonomy (NCBI): domain Eukaryota; kingdom Metazoa; phylum Cnidaria; class Anthozoa; order Scleractinia; family Acroporidae; genus Montipora; species Montipora capitata. Next base: position 35,881,750 of record OX421455.1, on the reverse strand, counting down.
CACCTCGCCTCCCACAGTAGAGGTAGACTTTGTTTAAAAAAAAATAAACATCAGTCTTGTTTGTTGGATCTATACTCTCAGCTACACTAATGAGTTGGTCTGTAAGTTGAAGTAAAAATAAAGGCAGGCTTTACACCCCGGGGTTAGATCTTTAAACAGGTTGCTGACTTGACTGGATGACATCCCCTTTTGAAATTCCTAGCAAAAGAAAACAACATCTATCAATAATAATGATGAAATCATGATTGGAGACTTAATCACTAGCAACCGAGTTTGAGCTGGATTCCATTCAGTAATCAACACATAATGAACCATGTGTCACTGTGATTTAAGACAATTTAGTTTTTCTAATGTACTTCGATCAATGGTACTATTATTTTTGCTTATCCTTGTGACAAAGCGTCCGTGAAATTTGAAAGTGTAAATACTGTAAGCCATTTTAAAGTTCAATTTTCCTGAGATAAACACTCTTTTAAAAACAAATTTCGAACAAATTTGTTTGTAAACATAATTTCCTTTGTTTAAACTTATTCTGTACTAAGAGTGGAGGTTCCCTTTAAGTTGAGTGTCTTTTCTTTTTTTTTTTTTCAAATTTAAATGAAATAGATAAACCATGCTAATCAGTCACTAAACTTCAAAGGAAACCTTTTAGCCTGCATCACAGACTATGAGAAGGGAAGGAAAAGAGGGAATACTGGCAAAGGGGTTTGCAGCCCTTGTTCTTTACGAAGGGTTTTTCTTTCGAGGTCCCGTGATTTAAGAGTCAAATGGTCAATGAGTCAATGAGTCATGAGTCAATGAGACTCACAGTCAATATGGCAATAATTTTTTTGATTAAGCCTAAGCCCTCGTTTCAGTGATTAGGCCTAAGCACTCTCTGAAATTTCAGCTTTCATTTTGTAGGTTAGGGTAACTGCACTAACT
>OX421455.1:35808326-35873326 GCA_949126865.1 Montipora capitata | reverse complement strand
CGTACCAAACGAGTCATCCCGGGATTTCGGCCCGTGCGATCGCTTTTGGACGCAGTTGGCCCTTCGCTGCTTTCTGCTACCGACCTTGCCTCCCGGTACGGCATTGAGGGAGAGATATGTCGGCCCCTAAACCATATGTGACAAATCCCACGCCTACTCACAGCTCCAAACCGCCCTTGTCAATTTAACGTAAGAATTTGATGGCTTATATATTCAAGGGAAAAGTCATTTTATCTGTCATATGGTAAGCACTGGAGTCGCAGATTACAAAGTGTGCGCATGCGCCCTGTGAAAGGTAACATACATATGTGCATAAACTTTATTTCATCTCGAATTTCAGAATAACTACAGGAGCTAATGTCTTCAAGACATTTCCTTTGCAGCTAAAATACATAGCATATACAGATACACACTAAATACATAATATTTAAAGATATATTCATTCAAAAGAAAAGCCACTGTACAAAATGCGGCCCTGGATTCTCTTTTAAAACCAGTAAACTCATAGGTACGGATAAAATCAGGTAGCGCATTCCGCAACTTAGCTGATACGTAAGAAAAAAGAACTAAGACCATAGTATCTGGCTAGAAATATTTTCCTCTGGCCGCGCTTCAGCCATTCGATGAGGTCCAGTCTCCTGCTTCTTAAGTTGCCTCGCTCATGCCCAAAAAGAATTCTGGGTAATTCTGCCATTCCATGACAAGGGAAGACTCCCGATTCTCATGTTATATATTAATTTTTTTTTTCATAAGTGTCGGGCCACCCAGTCCTACCAGCAAAATACCGCATCGATTGAAGTTTTTAGCTTTAAGAACATGCGCAAATTGTATCGGTAGGTCCTGAAATTCGTCCACAGAAAGGCCAGAGAGACAACTTCACTCGTGAACCGCCATGTTTACAACCGAGCATTTTAGGCGTGCCAGTCTGCATGAGACCCTCTCTCAGCTCTGTGAACTGAAATGTCAATTGCTGGTAAAGACCAGCTTGTTAATTTCTTTGGCAGAGCCACAGAACATTTACGCATGCGCTGACGGAATGTTTGAACAAGAGAAAAAAACGCAGTACCTCCAGACATCCGGCGCTGGAGCGTCGTACCAAACGAGTCATCCCGGGATTTCGGCCCGTGCGATCGCTTTTGGACGCAGTTGGCCCTTCGCTGCTTTCTGCTACCGACCTTGCCTCCCGGTACGGCATTGAGGGAGAGTTATGTCGGCCCCTAAACCATATGTGACAAATCCCACGCCTACTCACAGCTCCAAACCGCCCTTGTCAATTTAACGTAAGAATTTGATGGCTTATATATTCAAGGGAAAAGTCATTTTATCTGTCATATGGTAAGCACTGGAGTCGCAGATTACAAAGTGTGCGCATGCGCCCTGTGAAAGGTAACATACATATGTGCATAAACTTTATTTCATCTCGAATTTCAGAATAACTACAGGAGCTAATGTCTTCAAGACATTTCCTTTGCAGCTAAAATACATAGCATATACAGATACACACTAAATACATAATATTTAAAGATATATTCATTCAAAAGAAAAGCCACTGTACAAAATGCGGCCCTGGATTCTCTTTTAAAACCAGTAAACTCATAGGTACGGATAAAATCAGGTAGCGCATTCCGCAACTTAGCTGATACGTAAGAAAAAAGAACTAAGACCATAGTATCTGGCTAGAAATATTTTCCTCTGGCCGCGCTTCAGCCATTCGATGAGGTCCAGTCTCCTGCTTCTTAAGTTGCCTCGCTCATGCCCAAAAAGAATTCTGGGTAATTCTGCCATTCCATGACAAGGGAAGACTCCCGATTCTCATGTTATATATTAATTTTTTTTTTCATAAGTGTCGGGCCACCCAGTCCTACCAGCAAAATACCGCATCGATTGAAGTTTTTAGCTTTAAGAACATGCGCAAATTGTATCGGTAGGTCCTGAAATTCGTCCACAGATAGGCCAGAGAGACAACTTCACTCGTGAACCGCCATGTTTACAACCGAGCATTTTAGGCGTGCCAGTCTGCATGAGACCCTCTCTCAGCTCTGTCTCGAGAAGACCAGACACGCACGGTTCCTACGTTACGTTCATGCCTGTAGAATCGTGAACTGAAATGTCAATTGCTGGTAAAGACCAGCCTGTTAATTTCTTTGGCAGAGCCACAGAACATTTACGCATGCGCTGACGGAATGTTTGAACAAGAGAAAAAAACGCAGTACCTCCAGACATCCGGCGCTGGAGCGTCGTACCAAACGAGTCATCCCGGGATTTCGGCCCGTGCGATCGCTTTTGGACGCAGTTGGCCCTTCGCTGCTTTCTGCTACCGACCTTGCCTCCCGGTACGGCATTGAGGGAGAGATATGTCGGCCCCTAAACCATATGTGACAAATCCCACGCCTACTCACAGCTCCAAACCGCCCTTGTCAATTTAACGTAAGAATTTGATGGCTTATATATTCAAGGGAAAAGTCATTTTATCTGTCATATGGTAAGCACTGGAGTCGCAGATTACAAAGTGTGCGCATGCGCCCTGTGAAAGGTAACATACATATGTGCATAAACTTTATTTCATCTCGAATTTCAGAATAACTACAGGAGCTAATGTCTTCAAGACATTTCCTTTGCAGCTAAAATACATAGCATATACAGATACACACTAAATACATAATATTTAAAGATATATTCATTCAAAAGAAAAGCCACTGTACAAAATGCGGCCCTGGATTCTCTTTTAAAACCAGTAAACTCATAGGTACGGATAAAATCAGGTAGCGCATTCCGCAACTTAGCTGATACGTAAGAAAAAAGAACTAAGACCATAGTATCTGGCTAGAAATATTTTCCTCTGGCCGCGCTTCAGCCATTCGATGAGGTCCAGTCTCCTGCTTCTTAAGTTGCCTCGCTCATGCCCAAAAAGAATTCTGGGTAATTCTGCCATTCCATGACAAGGGAAGACTCCCGATTCTCATGTTATATATTAATTTTTTTTTTCATAAGTGTCGGGCCACCCAGTCCTACCAGCAAAATACCGCATCGATTGAAGTTTTTAGCTTTAAGAACATGCGCAAATTGTATCGGTAGGTCCTGAAATTCGTCCACAGAAAGGCCAGAGAGACAACTTCACTCGTGAACCGCCATGTTTACAACCGAGCATTTTAGGCGTGCCAGTCTGCATGAGACCCTCTCTCAGCTCTGTGAACTGAAATGTCAATTGCTGGTAAAGACCAGCTTGTTAATTTCTTTGGCAGAGCCACAGAACATTTACGCATGCGCTGACGGAATGTTTGAACAAGAGAAAAAAACGCAGTACCTCCAGACATCCGGCGCTGGAGCGTCGTACCAAACGAGTCATCCCGGGATTTCGGCCCGTGCGATCGCTTTTGGACGCAGTTGGCCCTTCGCTGCTTTCTGCTACCGACCTTGCCTCCCGGTACGGCATTGAGGGAGAGATATGTCGGCCCCTAAACCATATGTGACAAATCCCACGCCTACTCACAGCTCCAAACCGCCCTTGTCAATTTAACGTAAGAATTTGATGGCTTATATATTCAAGGGAAAAGTCATTTTATCTGTCATATGGTAAGCACTGGAGTCGCAGATTACAAAGTGTGCGCATGCGCCCTGTGAAAGGTAACATACATATGTGCATAAACTTTATTTCATCTCGAATTTCAGAATAACTACAGGAGCTAATGTCTTCAAGACATTTCCTTTGCAGCTAAAATACATAGCATATACAGATACACACTAAATACATAATATTTAAAGATATATTCATTCAAAAGAAAAGCCACTGTACAAAATGCGGCCCTGGATTCTCTTTTAAAACCAGTAAACTCATAGGTACGGATAAAATCAGGTAGCGCATTCCGCAACTTAGCTGATACGTAAGAAAAAAGAACTAAGACCATAGTATCCGGCTAGAAATATTTTCCTCTGGCCGCGCTTCAGCCATTCGATGAGGTCCAGTCTCCTGCTTCTTAAGTTGCCTCGCTCATGCCCAAAAAGAATTCTGGGTAATTCTGCCATTCCATGACAAGGGAAGACTCCCGATTCTCATGTTATATATTAATTTTTTTTTTCATAAGTGTCGGGCCACCCAGTCCTACCAGCAAAATACCGCATCGATTGAAGTTTTTAGCTTTAAGAACATGCGCAAATTGTATCGGTAGGTCCTGAAATTCGTCCACAGAAAGGCCAGAGAGACAACTTCACTCGTGAACCGCCATGTTTACAACCGAGCATTTTAGGCGTGCCAGTCTGCATGAGACCCTCTCTCAGCTCTGTCTCGAGAAGACCAGACACGCACGGTTCCTACGTTACGTTCATGCCTGTAGAATCGTGAACTGAAATGTCAATTGCTGGTAAAGACCAGCCTGTTAATTTCTTTGGCAGAGCCACAGAACATTTACGCATGCGCTGACGGAATGTTTGAACAAGAGAAAAAAACGCAGTACCTCCAGACATCCGGCGCTGGAGCGTCGTACCAAACGAGTCATCCCGGGATTTCGGCCCGTGCGATCGCTTTTGGACGCAGTTGGCCCTTCGCTGCTTTCTGCTACCGACCTTGCCTCCCGGTACGGCATTGAGGGAGAGATATGTCGGCCCCTAAACCATATGTGACAAATCCCACGCCTACTCACAGCTCCAAACCGCCCTTGTCAATTTAACGTAAGAATTTGATGGCTTATATATTCAAGGGAAAAGTCATTTTATCTGTCATATGGTAAGCACTGGAGTCGCAGATTACAAAGTGTGCGCATGCGCCCTGTGAAAGGTAACATACATATGTGCATAAACTTTATTTCATCTCGAATTTCAGAATAACTACAGGAGCTAATGTCTTCAAGACATTTCCTTTGCAGCTAAAATACATAGCATATACAGATACACACTAAATACATAATATTTAAAGATATATTCATTCAAAAGAAAAGCCACTGTACAAAATGCGGCCCTGGATTCTCTTTTAAAACCAGTAAACTCATAGGTACGGATAAAATCAGGTAGCGCATTCCGCAACTTAGCTGATACGTAAGAAAAAAGAACTAAGACCATAGTATCTGGCTAGAAATATTTTCCTCTGGCCGCGCTTCAGCCATTCGATGAGGTCCAGTCTCCTGCTTCTTAAGTTGCCTCGCTCATGCCCAAAAAGAATTCTGGGTAATTCTGCCATTCCATGACAAGGGAAGACTCCCGATTCTCATGTTATATATTAATTTTTTTTTTCATAAGTGTCGGGCCACCCAGTCCTACCAGCAAAATACCGCATCGATTGAAGTTTTTAGCTTTAAGAACATGCGCAAATTGTATCGGTAGGTCCTGAAATTCGTCCACAGAAAGGCCAGAGAGACAACTTCACTCGTGAACCGCCATGTTTACAACCGAGCATTTTAGGCGTGCCAGTCTGCATGAGACCCTCTGTCAGCTCTGTCTCGAGAAGACCAGACACGCACGGTTCCTACGTTACGTTCATGCCTGTAGAATCGTGAACTGAAATGTCAATTGCTGGTAAAGACCAGCTTGTTAATTTCTTTGGCAGAGCCACAGAACATTTACGCATGCGCTGACGGAATGTTTGAACAAGAGAAAAAAACGCAGTACCTCCAGACATCCGGCGCTGGAGCGTCGTACCAAACGAGTCATCCCGGGATTTCGGCCCGTGCGATCGCTTTTGGACGCAGTTGGCCCTTCGCTGCTTTCTGCTACCGACCTTGCCTCCCGGTACGGCATTGAGGGAGAGATATGTCGGCCCCTAAACCATATGTGACAAATCCCACGCCTACTCACAGCTCCAAACCGCCCTTGTCAATTTAACGTAAGAATTTGATGGCTTATATATTCAAGGGAAAAGTCATTTTATCTGTCATATGGTAAGCACTGGAGTCGCAGATTACAAAGTGTGCGCATGCGCCCTGTGAAAGGTAACATACATATGTGCATAAACTTTATTTCATCTCGAATTTCAGAATAACTACAGGAGCTAATGTCTTCAAGACATTTCCTTTGCAGCTAAAATACATAGCATATACAGATACACACTAAATACATAATATTTAAAGATATATTCATTCAAAAGAAAAGCCACTGTACAAAATGCGGCCCTGGATTCTCTTTTAAAACCAGTAAACTCATAGGTACGGATAAAATCAGGTAGCGCATTCCGCAACTTAGCTGATACGTAAGAAAAAAGAACTAAGACCATAGTATCTGGCTAGAAATATTTTCCTCTGGCCGCGCTTCAGCCATTCGATGAGGTCCAGTCTCCTGCTTCTTAAGTTGCCTCGCTCATGCCCAAAAAGAATTCTGGGTAATTCTGCCATTCCATGACAAGGGAAGACTCCCGATTCTCATGTTATATATTAATTTTTTTTTTCATAAGTGTCGGGCCACCCAGTCCTACCAGCAAAATACCGCATCGATTGAAGTTTTTAGCTTTAAGAACATGCGCAAATTGTATCGGTAGGTCCTGAAATTCGTCCACAGAAAGGCCAGAGAGACAACTTCACTCGTGAACCGCCATGTTTACAACCGAGCATTTTAGGCGTGCCAGTCTGCATGAGACCCTCTGTCAGCTCTGTCTCGAGAAGACCAGACACGCACGGTTCCTACGTTACGTTCATGCCTGTAGAATCGTGAACTGAAATGTCAATTGCTGGTAAAGACCAGCTTGTTAATTTCTTTGGCAGAGCCACAGAACATTTACGCATGCGCTGACGGAATGTTTGAACAAGAGAAAAAAACGCAGTACCTCCAGACATCCGGCGCTGGAGCGTCGTACCAAACGAGTCATCCCGGGATTTCGGCCCGTGCGATCGCTTTTGGACGCAGTTGGCCCTTCGCTGCTTTCTGCTACCGACCTTGCCTCCCGGTACGGCATTGAGGGAGAGATATGTCGGCCCCTAAACCATATGTGACAAATCCCACGCCTACTCACAGCTCCAAACCGCCCTTGTCAATTTAACGTAAGAATTTGATGGCTTATATATTCAAGGGAAAAGTCATTTTATCTGTCATATGGTAAGCACTGGAGTCGCAGATTACAAAGTGTGCGCATGCGCCCTGTGAAAGGTAACATACATATGTGCATAAACTTTATTTCATCTCGAATTTCAGAATAACTACAGGAGCTAATGTCTTCAAGACATTTCCTTTGCAGCTAAAATACATAGCATATACAGATACACACTAAATACATAATATTTAAAGATATATTCATTCAAAAGAAAAGCCACTGTACAAAATGCGGCCCTGGATTCTCTTTTAAAACCAGTAAACTCATAGGTACGGATAAAATCAGGTAGCGCATTCCGCAACTTAGCTGATACGTAAGAAAAAAGAACTAAGACCATAGTATCTGGCTAGAAATATTTTCCTCTGGCCGCGCTTCAGCCATTCGATGAGGTCCAGTCTCCTGCTTCTTAAGTTGCCTCGCTCATGCCCAAAAAGAATTCTGGGTAATTCTGCCATTCCATGACAAGGGAAGACTCCCGATTCTCATGTTATATATTAATTTTTTTTTTCATAAGTGTCGGGCCACCCAGTCCTACCAGCAAAATACCGCATCGATTGAAGTTTTTAGCTTTAAGAACATGCGCAAATTGTATCGGTAGGTCCTGAAATTCGTCCACAGAAAGGCCAGAGAGACAACTTCACTCGTGAACCGCCATGTTTACAACCGAGCATTTTAGGCGTGCCAGTCTGCATGAGACCCTCTCTCAGCTCTGTCTCGAGAAGACCAGACACGCACGGTTCCTACGTTACGTTCATGCCTGTAGAATCGTGAACTGAAATGTCAATTGCTGGTAAAGACCAGCTTGTTAATTTCTTTGGCAGAGCCACAGAACATTTACGCATGCGCTGACGGAATGTTTGAACAAGAGAAAAAAACGCAGTACCTCCAGACATCCGGCGCTGGAGCGTCGTACCAAACGAGTCATCCCGGGATTTCGGCCCGTGCGATCGCTTTTGGACGCAGTTGGCCCTTCGCTGCTTTCTGCTACCGACCTTGCCTCCCGGTACGGCATTGAGGGAGAGATATGTCGGCCCCTAAACCATATGTGACAAATCCCACGCCTACTCACAGCTCCAAACCGCCCTTGTCAATTTAACGTAAGAATTTGATGGCTTATATATTCAAGGGAAAAGTCATTTTATCTGTCATATGGTAAGCACTGGAGTCGCAGATTACAAAGTGTGCGCATGCGCCCTGTGAAAGGTAACATACATATGTGCATAAACTTTATTTCATCTCGAATTTCAGAATAACTACAGGAGCTAATGTCTTCAAGACATTTCCTTTGCAGCTAAAATACATAGCATATACAGATACACACTAAATACATAATATTTAAAGATATATTCATTCAAAAGAAAAGCCACTGTACAAAATGCGGCCCTGGATTCTCTTTTAAAACCAGTAAACTCATAGGTACGGATAAAATCAGGTAGCGCATTCCGCAACTTAGCTGATACGTAAGAAAAAAGAACTAAGACCATAGTATCTGGCTAGAAATATTTTCCTCTGGCCGCGCTTCAGCCATTCGATGAGGTCCAGTCTCCTGCTTCTTAAGTTGCCTCGCTCATGCCCAAAAAGAATTCTGGGTAATTCTGCCATTCCATGACAAGGGAAGACTCCCGATTCTCATGTTATATATTAATTTTTTTTTTCATAAGTGTCGGGCCACCCAGTCCTACCAGCAAAATACCGCATCGATTGAAGTTTTTAGCTTTAAGAACATGCGCAAATTGTATCGGTAGGTCCTGAAATTCGTCCACAGAAAGGCCAGAGAGACAACTTCACTCGTGAACCGCCATGTTTACAACCGAGCATTTTAGGCGTGCCAGTCTGCATGAGACCCTCTCTCAGCTCTGTCTCGAGAAGACCAGACACGCACGGTTCCTACGTTACGTTCATGCCTGTAGAATCGTGAACTGAAATGTCAATTGCTGGTAAAGACCAGCTTGTTAATTTCTTTGGCAGAGCCACAGAACATTTACGCATGCGCTGACGGAATGTTTGAACAAGAGAAAAAAACGCAGTACCTCCAGACATCCGGCGCTGGAGCGTCGTACCAAACGAGTCATCCCGGGATTTCGGCCCGTGCGATCGCTTTTGGACGCAGTTGGCCCTTCGCTGCTTTCTGCTACCGACCTTGCCTCCCGGTACGGCATTGAGGGAGAGATATGTCGGCCCCTAAACCATATGTGACAAATCCCACGCCTACTCACAGCTCCAAACCGCCCTTGTCAATTTAACGTAAGAATTTGATGGCTTATATATTCAAGGGAAAAGTCATTTTATCTGTCATATGGTAAGCACTGGAGTCGCAGATTACAAAGTGTGCGCATGCGCCCTGTGAAAGGTAACATACATATGTGCATAAACTTTATTTCATCTCGAATTTCAGAATAACTACAGGAGCTAATGTCTTCAAGACATTTCCTTTGCAGCTAAAATACATAGCATATACAGATACACACTAAATACATAATATTTAAAGATATATTCATTCAAAAGAAAAGCCACTGTACAAAATGCGGCCCTGGATTCTCTTTTAAAACCAGTAAACTCATAGGTACGGATAAAATCAGGTAGCGCATTCCGCAACTTAGCTGATACGTAAGAAAAAAGAACTAAGACCATAGTATCCGGCTAGAAATATTTTCCTCTGGCCGCGCTTCAGCCATTCGATGAGGTCCAGTCTCCTGCTTCTTAAGTTGCCTCGCTCATGCCCAAAAAGAATTCTGGGTAATTCTGCCATTCCATGACAAGGGAAGACTCCCGATTCTCATGTTATATATTAATTTTTTTTTTCATAAGTGTCGGGCCACCCAGTCCTACCAGCAAAATACCGCATCGATTGAAGTTTTTAGCTTTAAGAACATGCGCAAATTGTATCGGTAGGTCCTGAAATTCGTCCACAGAAAGGCCAGAGAGACAACTTCACTCGTGAACCGCCATGTTTACAACCGAGCATTTTAGGCGTGCCAGTCTGCATGAGACCCTCTCTCAGCTCTGTCTCGAGAAGACCAGACACGCACGGTTCCTACGTTACGTTCATGCCTGTAGAATCGTGAACTGAAATGTCAATTGCTGGTAAAGACCAGCTTGTTAATTTCTTTGGCAGAGCCACAGAACATTTACGCATGCGCTGACGGAATGTTTGAACAAGAGAAAAAAACGCAGTACCTCCAGACATCCGGCGCTGGAGCGTCGTACCAAACGAGTCATCCCGGGATTTCGGCCCGTGCGATCGCTTTTGGACGCAGTTGGCCCTTCGCTGCTTTCTGCTACCGACCTTGCCTCCCGGTACGGCATTGAGGGAGAGATATGTCGGCCCCTAAACCATATGTGACAAATCCCACGCCTACTCACAGCTCCAAACCGCCCTTGTCAATTTAACGTAAGAATTTGATGGCTTATATATTCAAGGGAAAAGTCATTTTATCTGTCATATGGTAAGCACTGGAGTCGCAGATTACAAAGTGTGCGCATGCGCCCTGTGAAAGGTAACATACATATGTGCATAAACTTTATTTCATCTCGAATTTCAGAATAACTACAGGAGCTAATGTCTTCAAGACATTTCCTTTGCAGCTAAAATACATAGCATATACAGATACACACTAAATACATAATATTTAAAGATATATTCATTCAAAAGAAAAGCCACTGTACAAAATGCGGCCCTGGATTCTCTTTTAAAACCAGTAAACTCATAGGTACGGATAAAATCAGGTAGCGCATTCCGCAACTTAGCTGATACGTAAGAAAAAAGAACTAAGACCATAGTATCCGGCTAGAAATATTTTCCTCTGGCCGCGCTTCAGCCATTCGATGAGGTCCAGTCTCCTGCTTCTTAAGTTGCCTCGCTCATGCCCAAAAAGAATTCTGGGTAATTCTGCCATTCCATGACAAGGGAAGACTCCCGATTCTCATGTTATATATTAATTTTTTTTTTCATAAGTGTCGGGCCACCCAGTCCTACCAGCAAAATACCGCATCGATTGAAGTTTTTAGCTTTAAGAACATGCGCAAATTGTATCGGTAGGTCCTGAAATTCGTCCACAGAAAGGCCAGAGAGACAACTTCACTCGTGAACCGCCATGTTTACAACCGAGCATTTTAGGCGTGCCAGTCTGCATGAGACCCTCTCTCAGCTCTGTCTCGAGAAGACCAGACACGCACGGTTCCTACGTTACGTTCATGCCTGTAGAATCGTGAACTGAAATGTCAATTGCTGGTAAAGACCAGCTTGTTAATTTCTTTGGCAGAGCCACAGAACATTTACGCATGCGCTGACGGAATGTTTGAACAAGAGAAAAAAACGCAGTACCTCCAGACATCCGGCGCTGGAGCGTCGTACCAAACGAGTCATCCCGGGATTTCGGCCCGTGCGATCGCTTTTGGACGCAGTTGGCCCTTCGCTGCTTTCTGCTACCGACCTTGCCTCCCGGTACGGCATTGAGGGAGAGATATGTCGGCCCCTAAACCATATGTGACAAATCCCACGCCTACTCACAGCTCCAAACCGCCCTTGTCAATTTAACGTAAGAATTTGATGGCTTATATATTCAAGGGAAAAGTCATTTTATCTGTCATATGGTAAGCACTGGAGTCGCAGATTACAAAGTGTGCGCATGCGCCCTGTGAAAGGTAACATACATATGTGCATAAACTTTATTTCATCTCGAATTTCAGAATAACTACAGGAGCTAATGTCTTCAAGACATTTCCTTTGCAGCTAAAATACATAGCATATACAGATACACACTAAATACATAATATTTAAAGATATATTCATTCAAAAGAAAAGCCACTGTACAAAATGCGGCCCTGGATTCTCTTTGAAAACCAGTAAACTCATAGGTACGGATAAAATCAGGTAGCGCATTCCGCAACTTAGCTGATACGTAAGAAAAAAGAACTAAGACCATAGTATCCGGCTAGAAATATTTTCCTCTGGCCGCGCTTCAGCCATTCGATGAGGTCCAGTCTCCTGCTTCTTAAGTTGCCTCGCCCATGCCCAAAAAGAATTCTGGGTAATTCTGCCATTCCATGACAAGGGAAGACTCCCGATTCTCATGTTATATATTAATTTTTTTTTTCATAAGTGTCGGGCCACCCAGTCCTACCAGCAAAATACCGCATCGATTGAAGTTTTTAGCTTTAAGAACATGCGCAAATTGTATCGGTAGGTCCTGAAATTCGTCCACAGAAAGGCCAGAGAGACAACTTCACTCGTGAACCGCCATGTTTACAACCGAGCATTTTAGGCGTGCCAGTCTGCATGAGACCCTCTCTCAGCTCTGTCTCGAGAAGACCAGACACGCACGGTTCCTACGTTACGTTCATGCCTGTAGAATCGTGAACTGAAATGTCAATTGCTGGTAAAGACCAGCTTGTTAATTTCTTTGGCAGAGCCACAGAACATTTACGCATGCGCTGACGGAATGTTTGAACAAGAGAAAAAAACGCAGTACCTCCAGACATCCGGCGCTGGAGCGTCGTACCAAACGAGTCATCCCGGGATTTCGGCCCGTGCGATCGCTTTTGGACGCAGTTGGCCCTTCGCTGCTTTCTGCTACCGACCTTGCCTCCCGGTACGGCATTGAGGGAGAGATATGTCGGCCCCTAAACCATATGTGACAAATCCCACGCCTACTCACAGCTCCAAACCGCCCTTGTCAATTTAACGTAAGAATTTGATGGCTTATATATTCAAGGGAAAAGTCATTTTATCTGTCATATGGTAAGCACTGGAGTCGCAGATTACAAAGTGTGCGCATGCGCCCTGTGAAAGGTAACATACATATGTGCATAAACTTTATTTCATCTCGAATTTCAGAATAACTACAGGAGCTAATGTCTTCAAGACATTTCCTTTGCAGCTAAAATACATAGCATATACAGATACACACTAAATACATAATATTTAAAGATATATTCATTCAAAAGAAAAGCCACTGTACAAAATGCGGCCCTGGATTCTCTTTTAAAACCAGTAAACTCATAGGTACGGATAAAATCAGGTAGCGCATTCCGCAACTTAGCTGATACGTAAGAAAAAAGAACTAAGACCATAGTATCTGGCTAGAAATATTTTCCTCTGGCCGCGCTTCAGCCATTCGATGAGGTCCAGTCTCCTGCTTCTTAAGTTGCCTCGCTCATGCCCAAAAAGAATTCTGGGTAATTCTGCCATTCCATGACAAGGGAAGACTCCCGATTCTCATGTTATATATTAATTTTTTTTTTCATAAGTGTCGGGCCACCCAGTCCTACCAGCAAAATACCGCATCGATTGAAGTTTTTAGCTTTAAGAACATGCGCAAATTGTATCGGTAGGTCCTGAAATTCGTCCACAGAAAGGCCAGAGAGACAACTTCACTCGTGAACCGCCATGTTTACAACCGAGCATTTTAGGCGTGCCAGTCTGCATGAGACCCTCTCTCAGCTCTGTCTCGAGAAGACCAGACACGCACGGTTCCTACGTTACGTTCATGCCTGTAGAATCGTGAACTGAAATGTCAATTGCTGGTAAAGACCAGCTTGTTAATTTCTTTGGCAGAGCCACAGAACATTTACGCATGCGCTGACGGAATGTTTGAACAAGAGAAAAAAACGCAGTACCTCCAGACATCCGGCGCTGGAGCGTCGTACCAAACGAGTCATCCCGGGATTTCGGCCCGTGCGATCGCTTTTGGACGCAGTTGGCCCTTCGCTGCTTTCTGCTACCGACCTTGCCTCCCGGTACGGCATTGAGGGAGAGATATGTCGGCCCCTAAACCATATGTGACAAATCCCACGCCTACTCACAGCTCCAAACCGCCCTTGTCAATTTAACGTAAGAATTTGATGGCTTATATATTCAAGGGAAAAGTCATTTTATCTGTCATATGGTAAGCACTGGAGTCGCAGATTACAAAGTGTGCGCATGCGCCCTGTGAAAGGTAACATACATATGTGCATAAACTTTATTTCATCTCGAATTTCAGAATAACTACAGGAGCTAATGTCTTCAAGACATTTCCTTTGCAGCTAAAATACATAGCATATACAGATACACACTAAATACATAATATTTAAAGATATATTCATTCAAAAGAAAAGCCACTGTACAAAATGCGGCCCTGGATTCTCTTTTAAAACCAGTAAACTCATAGGTACGGATAAAATCAGGTAGCGCATTCCGCAACTTAGCTGATACGTAAGAAAAAAGAACTAAGACCATAGTATCTGGCTAGAAATATTTTCCTCTGGCCGCGCTTCAGCCATTCGATGAGGTCCAGTCTCCTGCTTCTTAAGTTGCCTCGCTCATGCCCAAAAAGAATTCTGGGTAATTCTGCCATTCCATGACAAGGGAAGACTCCCGATTCTCATGTTATATATTAATTTTTTTTTTCATAAGTGTCGGGCCACCCAGTCCTACCAGCAAAATACCGCATCGATTGAAGTTTTTAGCTTTAAGAACATGCGCAAATTGTATCGGTAGGTCCTGAAATTCGTCCACAGAAAGGCCAGAGAGACAACTTCACTCGTGAACCGCCATGTTTACAACCGAGCATTTTAGGCGTGCCAGTCTGCATGAGACCCTCTCTCAGCTCTGTCTCGAGAAGACCAGACACGCACGGTTCCTACGTTACGTTCATGCCTGTAGAATCGTGAACTGAAATGTCAATTGCTGGTAAAGACCAGCTTGTTAATTTCTTTGGCAGAGCCACAGAACATTTACGCATGCGCTGACGGAATGTTTGAACAAGAGAAAAAAACGCAGTACCTCCAGACATCCGGCGCTGGAGCGTCGTACCAAACGAGTCATCCCGGGATTTCGGCCCGTGCGATCGCTTTTGGACGCAGTTGGCCCTTCGCTGCTTTCTGCTACCGACCTTGCCTCCCGGTACGGCATTGAGGGAGAGATATGTCGGCCCCTAAACCATATGTGACAAATCCCACGCCTACTCACAGCTCCAAACCGCCCTTGTCAATTTAACGTAAGAATTTGATGGCTTATATATTCAAGGGAAAAGTCATTTTATCTGTCATATGGTAAGCACTGGAGTCGCAGATTACAAAGTGTGCGCATGCGCCCTGTGAAAGGTAACATACATATGTGCATAAACTTTATTTCATCTCGAATTTCAGAATAACTACAGGAGCTAATGTCTTCAAGACATTTCCTTTGCAGCTAAAATACATAGCATATACAGATACACACTAAATACATAATATTTAAAGATATATTCATTCAAAAGAAAAGCCACTGTACAAAATGCGGCCCTGGATTCTCTTTTAAAACCAGTAAACTCATAGGTACGGATAAAATCAGGTAGCGCATTCCGCAACTTAGCTGATACGTAAGAAAAAAGAACTAAGACCATAGTATCTGGCTAGAAATATTTTCCTCTGGCCGCGCTTCAGCCATTCGATGAGGTCCAGTCTCCTGCTTCTTAAGTTGCCTCGCTCATGCCCAAAAAGAATTCTGGGTAATTCTGCCATTCCATGACAAGGGAAGACTCCCGATTCTCATGTTATATATTAATTTTTTTTTTCATAAGTGTCGGGCCACCCAGTCCTACCAGCAAAATACCGCATCGATTGAAGTTTTCAGCTTTAAGAACATGCGCAAATTGTATCGGTAGGTCCTGAAATTCGTCCACAGAAAGGCCAGAGAGACAACTTCACTCGTGAACCGCCATGTTTACAACCGAGCATTTTAGGCGTGCCAGTCTGCATGAGACCCTCTCTCAGCTCTGTCTCGAGAAGACCAGACACGCACGGTTCCTACGTTACGTTCATGCCTGTAGAATCGTGAACTGAAATGTCAATTGCTGGTAAAGACCAGCTTGTTAATTTCTTTGGCAGAGCCACAGAACATTTACGCATGCGCTGACGGAATGTTTGAACAAGAGAAAAAAACGCAGTACCTCCAGACATCCGGCGCTGGAGCGTCGTACCAAACGAGTCATCCCGGGATTTCGGCCCGTGCGATCGCTTTTGGACGCAGTTGGCCCTTCGCTGCTTTCTGCTACCGACCTTGCCTCCCGGTACGGCATTGAGGGAGAGATATGTCGGCCCCTAAACCATATGTGACAAATCCCACGCCTACTCACAGCTCCAAACCGCCCTTGTCAATTTAACGTAAGAATTTGATGGCTTATATATTCAAGGGAAAAGTCATTTTATCTGTCATATGGTAAGCACTGGAGTCGCAGATTACAAAGTGTGCGCATGCGCCCTGTGAAAGGTAACATACATATGTGCATAAACTTTATTTCATCTCGAATTTCAGAATAACTACAGGAGCTAATGTCTTCAAGACATTTCCTTTGCAGCTAAAATACATAGCATATACAGATACACACTAAATACATAATATTTAAAGATATATTCATTCAAAAGAAAAGCCACTGTACAAAATGCGGCCCTGGATTCTCTTTTAAAACCAGTAAACTCATAGGTACGGATAAAATCAGGTAGCGCATTCCGCAACTTAGCTGATACGTAAGAAAAAAGAACTAAGACCATAGTATCTGGCTAGAAATATTTTCCTCTGGCCGCGCTTCAGCCATTCGATGAGGTCCAGTCTCCTGCTTCTTAAGTTGCCTCGCTCATGCCCAAAAAGAATTCTGGGTAATTCTGCCATTCCATGACAAGGGAAGACTCCCGATTCTCATGTTATATATTAATTTTTTTTTTCATAAGTGTCGGGCCACCCAGTCCTACCAGCAAAATACCGCATCGATTGAAGTTTTTAGCTTTAAGAACATGCGCAAATTGTATCGGTAGGTCCTGAAATTCGTCCACAGAAAGGCCAGAGAGACAACTTCACTCGTGAACCGCCATGTTTACAACCGAGCATTTTAGGCGTGCCAGTCTGCATGAGACCCTCTCTCAGCTCTGTCTCGAGAAGACCAGACACGCACGGTTCCTACGTTACGTTCATGCCTGTAGAATCGTGAACTGAAATGTCAATTGCTGGTAAAGACCAGCTTGTTAATTTCTTTGGCAGAGCCACAGAACATTTACGCATGCGCTGACGGAATGTTTGAACAAGAGAAAAAAACGCAGTACCTCCAGACATCCGGCGCTGGAGCGTCGTACCAAACGAGTCATCCCGGGATTTCGGCCCGTGCGATCGCTTTTGGACGCAGTTGGCCCTTCGCTGCTTTCTGCTACCGACCTTGCCTCCCGGTACGGCATTGAGGGAGAGATATGTCGGCCCCTAAACCATATGTGACAAATCCCACGCCTACTCACAGCTCCAAACCGCCCATGTCAATTTAACGTAAGAATTTGATGGCTTGTATATTCAAGGGAAAAGTCATTTTATCTGTCATATGGTAAGCACTGGAGTCGCAGATTACAAAGTGTGCGCATGCGCCCTGTGAAAGGTAACATACATATGTGCATAAACTTTATTTCATCTCGAATTTCAGAATAACTACAGGAGCTAATGTCTTCAAGACATTTCCTTTGCAGCTAAAATACATAGCATATACAGATACACACTAAATACATAATATTTAAAGATATATTCATTCAAAAGAAAAGCCACTGTACAAAATGCGGCCCTGGATTCTCTTTTAAAACCAGTAAACTCATAGGTACGGATAAAATCAGGTAGCGCATTCCGCAACTTAGCTGATACGTAAGAAAAAAGAACTAAGACCATAGTATCTGGCTAGAAATATTTTCCTCTGGCCGCGCTTCAGCCATTCGATGAGGTCCAGTCTCCTGCTTCTTAAGTTGCCTCGCTCATGCCCAAAAAGAATTCTGGGTAATTCTGCCATTCCATGACAAGGGAAGACTCCCGATTCTCATGTTATATATTAATTTTTTTTTTCATAAGTGTCGGGCCACCCAGTCCTACCAGCAAAATACCGCATCGATTGAAGTTTTTAGCTTTAAGAACATGCGCAAATTGTATCGGTAGGTCCTGAAATTCGTCCACAGAAAGGCCAGAGAGACAACTTCACTCGTGAACCGCCATGTTTACAACCGAGCATTTTAGGCGTGCCAGTCTGCATGAGACCCTCTCTCAGCTCTGTCTCGAGAAGACCAGACACGCACGGTTCCTACGTTACGTTCATGCCTGTAGAATCGTGAACTGAAATGTCAATTGCTGGTAAAGACCAGCTTGTTAATTTCTTTGGCAGAGCCACAGAACATTTACGCATGCGCTGACGGAATGTTTGAACAAGAGAAAAAAACGCAGTACCTCCAGACATCCGGCGCTGGAGCGTCGTACCAAACGAGTCATCCCGGGATTTCGGCCCGTGCGATCGCTTTTGGACGCAGTTGGCCCTTCGCTGCTTTCTGCTACCGACCTTGCCTCCCGGTACGGCATTGAGGGAGAGATATGTCGGCCCCTAAACCATATGTGACAAATCCCACGCCTACCCACAGCTCCAAACCGCCCTTGTCAATTTAACGTAAGAATTTGATGGCTTATATATTCAAGGGAAAAGTCATTTTATCTGTCATATGGTAAGCACTGGAGTCGCAGATTACAAAGTGTGCGCATGCGCCCTGTGAAAGGTAACATACATATGTGCATAAACTTTATTTCATCTCGAATTTCAGAATAACTACAGGAGCTAATGTCTTCAAGACATTTCCTTTGCAGCTAAAATACATAGCATATACAGATACACACTAAATACATAATATTTAAAGATATATTCATTCAAAAGAAAAGCCACTGTACAAAATGCGGCCCTGGATTCTCTTTTAAAACCAGTAAACTCATAGGTACGGATAAAATCAGGTAGCGCATTCCGCAACTTAGCTGATACGTAAGAAAAAAGAACTAAGACCATAGTATCTGGCTAGAAATATTTTCCTCTGGCCGCGCTTCAGCCATTCGATGAGGTCCAGTCTCCTGCTTCTTAAGTTGCCTCGCTCATGCCCAAAAAGAATTCTGGGTAATTCTGCCATTCCATGACAAGGGAAGACTCCCGATTCTCATGTTATATATTAATTTTTTTTTTCATAAGTGTCGGGCCACCCAGTCCTACCAGCAAAATACCGCATCGATTGAAGTTTTTAGCTTTAAGAACATGCGCAAATTGTATCGGTAGGTCCTGAAATTCGTCCACAGAAAGGCCAGAGAGACAACTTCACTCGTGAACCGCCATGTTTACAACCGAGCATTTTAGGCGTGCCAGTCTGCATGAGACCCTCTCTCAGCTCTGTCTCGAGAAGACCAGACACGCACGGTTCCTACGTTACGTTCATGCCTGTAGAATCGTGAACTGAAATGTCAATTGCTGGTAAAGACCAGCTTGTTAATTTCTTTGGCAGAGCCACAGAACATTTACGCATGCGCTGACGGAATGTTTGAACAAGAGAAAAAAACGCAGTACCTCCAGACATCCGGCGCTGGAGCGTCGTACCAAACGAGTCATCCCGGGATTTCGGCCCGTGCGATCGCTTTTGGACGCAGTTGGCCCTTCGCTGCTTTCTGCTACCGACCTTGCCTCCCGGTACGGCATTGAGGGAGAGATATGTCGGCCCCTAAACCATATGTGACAAATCCCACGCCTACTCACAGCTCCAAACCGCCCTTGTCAATTTAACGTAAGAATTTGATGGCTTATATATTCAAGGGAAAAGTCATTTTATCTGTCATATGGTAAGCACTGGAGTCGCAGATTACAAAGTGTGCGCATGCGCCCTGTGAAAGGTAACATACATATGTGCATAAACTTTATTTCATCTCGAATTTCAGAATAACTACAGGAGCTAATGTCTTCAAGACATTTCCTTTGCAGCTAAAATACATAGCATATACAGATACACACTAAATACATAATATTTAAAGATATATTCATTCAAAAGAAAAGCCACTGTACAAAATGCGGCCCTGGATTCTCTTTTAAAACCAGTAAACTCATAGGTACGGATAAAATCAGGTAGCGCATTCCGCAACTTAGCTGATACGTAAGAAAAAAGAACTAAGACCATAGTATCTGGCTAGAAATATTTTCCTCTGGCCGCGCTTCAGCCATTCGATGAGGTCCAGTCTCCTGCTTCTTAAGTTGCCTCGCTCATGCCCAAAAAGAATTCTGGGTAATTCTGCCATTCCATGACAAGGGAAGACTCCCGATTCTCATGTTATATATTAATTTTTTTTTTCATAAGTGTCGGGCCACCCAGTCCTACCAGCAAAATACCGCATCGATTGAAGTTTTTAGCTTTAAGAACATGCGCAAATTGTATCGGTAGGTCCTGAAATTCGTCCACAGAAAGGCCAGAGAGACAACTTCACTCGTGAACCGCCATGTTTACAACCGAGCATTTTAGGCGTGCCAGTCTGCATGAGACCCTCTCTCAGCTCTGTCTCGAGAAGACCAGACACGCACGGTTCCTACGTTACGTTCATGCCTGTAGAATCGTGAACTGAAATGTCAATTGCTGGTAAAGACCAGCTTGTTAATTTCTTTGGCAGAGCCACAGAACATTTACGCATGCGCTGACGGAATGTTTGAACAAGAGAAAAAAACGCAGTACCTCCAGACATCCGGCGCTGGAGCGTCGTACCAAACGAGTCATCCCGGGATTTCGGCCCGTGCGATCGCTTTTGGACGCAGTTGGCCCTTCGCTGCTTTCTGCTACCGACCTTGCCTCCCGGTACGGCATTGAGGGAGAGATATGTCGGCCCCTAAACCATATGTGACAAATCCCACGCCTACTCACAGCTCCAAACCGCCCTTGTCAATTTAACGTAAGAATTTGATGGCTTATATATTCAAGGGAAAAGTCATTTTATCTGTCATATGGTAAGCACTGGAGTCGCAGATTACAAAGTGTGCGCATGCGCCCTGTGAAAGGTAACATACATATGTGCATAAACTTTATTTCATCTCGAATTTCAGAATAACTACAGGAGCTAATGTCTTCAAGACATTTCCTTTGCAGCTAAAATACATAGCATATACAGATACACACTAAATACATAATATTTAAAGATATATTCATTCAAAAGAAAAGCCACTGTACAAAATGCGGCCCTGGATTCTCTTTTAAAACCAGTAAACTCATAGGTACGGATAAAATCAGGTAGCGCATTCCGCAACTTAGCTGATACGTAAGAAAAAAGAACTAAGACCATAGTATCTGGCTAGAAATATTTTCCTCTGGCCGCGCTTCAGCCATTCGATGAGGTCCAGTCTCCTGCTTCTTAAGTTGCCTCGCTCATGCCCAAAAAGAATTCTGGGTAATTCTGCCATTCCATGACAAGGGAAGACTCCCGATTCTCATGTTATATATTAATTTTTTTTTTCATAAGTGTCGGGCCACCCAGTCCTACCAGCAAAATACCGCATCGATTGAAGTTTTTAGCTTTAAGAACATGCGCAAATTGTATCGGTAGGTCCTGAAATTCGTCCACAGAAAGGCCAGAGAGACAACTTCACTCGTGAACCGCCATGTTTACAACCGAGCATTTTAGGCGTGCCAGTCTGCATGAGACCCTCTCTCAGCTCTGTCTCGAGAAGACCAGACACGCACGGTTCCTACGTTACGTTCATGCCTGTAGAATCGTGAACTGAAATGTCAATTGCTGGTAAAGACCAGCTTGTTAATTTCTTTGGCAGAGCCACAGAACATTTACGCATGCGCTGACGGAATGTTTGAACAAGAGAAAAAAACGCAGTACCTCCAGACATCCGGCGCTGGAGCGTCGTACCAAACGAGTCATCCCGGGATTTCGGCCCGTGCGATCGCTTTTGGACGCAGTTGGCCCTTCGCTGCTTTCTGCTACCGACCTTGCCTCCCGGTACGGCATTGAGGGAGAGATATGTCGGCCCCTAAACCATATGTGACAAATCCCACGCCTACTCACAGCTCCAAACCGCCCTTGTCAATTTAACGTAAGAATTTGATGGCTTATATATTCAAGGGAAAAGTCATTTTATCTGTCATATGGTAAGCACTGGAGTCGCAGATTACAAAGTGTGCGCATGCGCCCTGTGAAAGGTAACATACATATGTGCATAAACTTTATTTCATCTCGAATTTCAGAATAACTACAGGAGCTAATGTCTTCAAGACATTTCCTTTGCAGCTAAAATACATAGCATATACAGATACACACTAAATACATAATATTTAAAGATATATTCATTCAAAAGAAAAGCCACTGTACAAAATGCGGCCCTGGATTCTCTTTTAAAACCAGTAAACTCATAGGTACGGATAAAATCAGGTAGCGCATTCCGCAACTTAGCTGATACGTAAGAAAAAAGAACTAAGACCATAGTATCTGGCTAGAAATATTTTCCTCTGGCCGCGCTTCAGCCATTCGATGAGGTCCAGTCTCCTGCTTCTTAAGTTGCCTCGCTCATGCCCAAAAAGAATTCTGGGTAATTCTGCCATTCCATGACAAGGGAAGACTCCCGATTCTCATGTTATATATTAATTTTTTTTTTCATAAGTGTCGGGCCACCCAGTCCTACCAGCAAAATACCGCATCGATTGAAGTTTTTAGCTTTAAGAACATGCGCAAATTGTATCGGTAGGTCCTGAAATTCGTCCACAGAAAGGCCAGAGAGACAACTTCACTCGTGAACCGCCATGTTTACAACCGAGCATTTTAGGCGTGCCAGTCTGCATGAGACCCTCTCTCAGCTCTGTCTCGAGAAGACCAGACACGCACGGTTCCTACGTTACGTTCATGCCTGTAGAATCGTGAACTGAAATGTCAATTGCTGGTAAAGACCAGCTTGTTAATTTCTTTGGCAGAGCCACAGAACATTTACGCATGCGCTGACGGAATGTTTGAACAAGAGAAAAAAACGCAGTACCTCCAGACATCCGGCGCTGGAGCGTCGTACCAAACGAGTCATCCCGGGATTTCGGCCCGTGCGATCGCTTTTGGACGCAGTTGGCCCTTCGCTGCTTTCTGCTACCGACCTTGCCTCCCGGTACGGCATTGAGGGAGAGATATGTCGGCCCCTAAACCATATGTGACAAATCCCACGCCTACTCACAGCTCCAAACCGCCCTTGTCAATTTAACGTAAGAATTTGATGGCTTATATATTCAAGGGAAAAGTCATTTTATCTGTCATATGGTAAGCACTGGAGTCGCAGATTACAAAGTGTGCGCATGCGCCCTGTGAAAGGTAACATACATATGTGCATAAACTTTATTTCATCTCGAATTTCAGAATAACTACAGGAGCTAATGTCTTCAAGACATTTCCTTTGCAGCTAAAATACATAGCATATACAGATACACACTAAATACATAATATTTAAAGATATATTCATTCAAAAGAAAAGCCACTGTACAAAATGCGGCCCTGGATTCTCTTTTAAAACCAGTAAACTCATAGGTACGGATAAAATCAGGTAGCGCATTCCGCAACTTAGCTGATACGTAAGAAAAAAGAACTAAGACCATAGTATCTGGCTAGAAATATTTTCCTCTGGCCGCGCTTCAGCCATTCGATGAGGTCCAGTCTCCTGCTTCTTAAGTTGCCTCGCTCATGCCCAAAAAGAATTCTGGGTAATTCTGCCATTCCATGACAAGGGAAGACTCCCGATTCTCATGTTATATATTAATTTTTTTTTTCATAAGTGTCGGGCCACCCAGTCCTACCAGCAAAATACCGCATCGATTGAAGTTTTTAGCTTTAAGAACATGCGCAAATTGTATCGGTAGGTCCTGAAATTCGTCCACAGAAAGGCCAGAGAGACAACTTCACTCGTGAACCGCCATGTTTACAACCGAGCATTTTAGGCGTCCCAGTCTGCATGAAACCATCTCTCACCTCTGTTTTCTTTCAAAGGGTTGCCTTTACCCACATTCCGGCTTAATGATGCCAGCCCGGGGGCTTGTGTGGACGAAGATGACTCCAGAAACCACTTATAAAATGATAAACCTACCAGATTAAATCGAACTCGCTCGTTCTTGTGATATGAACTGGAGATCTGTCACGTGATGTTTATACCTGAGCCCACATTGACCCAAAACAGCAGATGTTTCAATGAGTACTTCTTGCACGGACCCTTACAGGTCGGAGACAAGTTCTTCAGACCGTTTATCGCCGAAAAAGTACAAAAAAAACAAACAAACAAACAAGCACTTAGCACTTAATAGGTTAACAAGTAAGTGATTCAATGACTGGGGAGTAATAATCATGACCGCCTTTGTGATCTGTGATCTGAAAAGTTTCTGTAACATTCATGACAAATTCTGGAACATCACCTTCATGTCTATCACACGAATCAGTGAAAAAAGCCAAAAACTTGGAATGTTGTAGGAGACTAATTTAGAAATCTCCTCTCCAATTCTCAGATCTGTGCGGTGCATCGTTTCTGAGTTATTTGTCGAATCATTTCCCGCAACTTTGTATAGTTTTGTATGGGGCCGCCATGTTGGTGCAACCTCCGTCTCAATGGGGTTAACCTTTAGGCGTGAAAATGACAACAACAAAAGAACCGTTAGCCGTGAAAAAAATTAAAAGCATTTAGCGTGATTTTTTTTAACTTTTAAAAGTGGAATAGGGAGTGTTTCGAAGTATTTAGAGACTTCAGAGAACTCGACACCGTTTTACCTCCTTTGCTCTTCTCGTGGACATTCCATCTCGCTAAGCTTCTCTGACAAGACAAAACAAGTCCCAAATAATCCCCAGCAAGAGAAGATGAGGTAAGAGAACGGACCCCCATGCCCATCACAGTTTTTAAAAATGTATGTTTGGTTTCGCAAAGCTATTTTGATTTCTCGTTCCCAACGCCACGCATATTTAAAATGTCATTACGTCATTACAACTGGCCAATCAGGTGCCTCTCTAAAAATAGCTGCGTACCTAAGATTAGATTTTAAAAAAAAAGCTATCATTGGCACGTGTATGGGGGATCCGTTCTCTTACGTCATCCTCTCTTGCCCCCAGTTGGAGGTCTTGACAAAAATGTAAGTCGCATTCTGATGACCAATGACTTATTCTTTTCAATGTTTACTAACACCCTACTAACTAACACAGAGAACCCCAAAAAGAAAAAAAAAGACTTTCATTTTCAACGAGGGACGTTTCTTTGTTTTTCATGTAAGTTAACCGTGACGGGAAAAAAATAACCATTAGCCGTGAAAAGCCAAATTTTCTAACCTTCGTCGTGAAAGCTATCCTCCCATTGAGAACCTCTTAAGAGGGTAGAATCCAAGGAAGACTTCCTATTTTGTTCCTATTTTGGGATGAGAATTCCTATTTTTTCCTATTTTTGGCCACTATCTTTCCTATTTTCCTATTTTCTCCGAGTGTCATTTGTCACTTGACACCCTGGTAGATGGAGGTAGCTGAAGGTATATTATAACGTAAATGAACGTGACTGAAGGTAGATGAACATAAAACAAGATAGCTGAAGGTAAATTAACGCGGATCAAGGTAGATGTAGGTAGCTGAAGGTAAATGGACGTTAGTGAAGGTATATGGAGGTAAATGAACGTGAATAAAGGTAAATGAAGGTAATTGAAACCTGATGAAGGAAGATGTGGGAAGCTGAACGTAAATGAACGTGAATAAGCCCTTTCCTCTTCCGACTCCCTTTAATAGGCCATTTCCGAGTTCATGTCTGCCTCCTCTACAAAGCGAGTCTGAGTGCGAAGTTTTTGTTATGAAAATTAGTTTTCATTCATATGTAAAGTAGAACTAATTACCATCACAAAAACTTCACACTTAGACTCGCTTTGAAGAGGAGGCAGACATGAACTCGGAAATGGCCTATTCAACGTGCCCGATAGCACTGCCCTCTGCATCTGTCACAGTACGTCTGTGCTTTTGCCTCCCACGAGCTCGCGCATCGTGACATCCAGCTCCCGTGATCACCCCCAGATGGCATCTATTATGATGTTATATTGCTTATTGCTTCACCTCTCAGCCTGGGAACTGCTGCCTCAGTTTCCAACGAAGGGGTCCGTACTTAAGGGTCTTCTCCTCAACCCTTCTTTTCCGATTGTTAATCCACTAACTACACCCTTGATTTTCGTGGCTTTGTACTCCATTTCAACAGAGCGCAGTCCCCGCCCTCCTTTACTTCTTGGCATACACAACAATGCATTCAAACTACATGGGTGTCTACCCCCACTCTCGACAACAATCTTGCGCGCCTCATTATTTATCTCCTTAAGTTCCATCACTGGCCACCGTATTGTGTCTGCATAAGATATCCAAGAACAGGCAATGCAAACTGATTTGGCACTACCACCCGATTGTAATCGGACAAGGGGCTTGTCCAGATAACTGACAATCGTCTGAGATACTCTTTTTCTGCACGCTCCAGGACCAGCTTATCCTCCTGCATGACACTCTCAAAAACACCAAAGGAACTTGTACTGCTCACCATCATCAAGACATGGCATTCTAATCGACTCACCAACTCCCCCCCCCCCCTCCTGAGACATGATTGTCATCGAAGTATACACTTCTGAATGCTGATTTAAAATACTAATACATAGGGTGCCAAAGCGTAACCTATGAACTAGTCTCTACGGAAATATTGATTCTTATTAGGAATAAACAAAACTAAAAACCTTAAATAAAAACTATTATGTAAAAAGTCGTATGCTAAGCAAGATCTATTGACCTTAAACCATTATTCTAGAGAAATCTATTAAACTATTATCCATATCTCTGGGGTGTTCTATCTTGTTGTTTCAATTTTACAGTTTCTTGCGATATTAAGGGTTCTTGATACCACTGCCTTTTGGACTCGCCTCAGGACAGAGTCTCCTCTACTGCCAAACAGCTGCTTGATTTTAGATCTCACACTTGCAGAGCATCCTCCTAAGGCGTCAACCACAATATTGTGTTGCTGTACACTGTACCCTGGCAACTGCTTGATAAGCGCGTACCGCAGGGGAGCATATTTCAGTGCTTTCTCCTTGTCCTTCAAATCCCTATTTGAAATCCATGGGTAATTCATCTCTAAAAAAACAATCATCTTCTCCTCCTTGAATACCAGCCTCGCATCATTCTATTCTGTTACACCGTACTTCTGTACTCTCCACATACAGGAGGATATCCCAGTAAGCTTTAGCTTTCTTGTTCTCGTAAAGAGCCTTGGGTTCCGCAGGCGAATAGCATGGTGGCACCATGTCAACAAGCTCAGCCTCTCTCAACAGCTCGAAGAAGATTATCTTCAAGGCAGCGTTGTGACTAGGTATTTCATTTGTGCCAAAGCACTACATCCAGAGAGAATGTGGGCCTATGTCTCTGGTTGCTTACCACATACTGACATAGGCGACACATCACGTCCGGGTCAGTTTGCAGATCGGTCTTCTCTCGATGGTAAACTTTCGTCGGTAGCATTTGTTGGTACAGCTCTTGCATGGCTGAGATGGTATTTTCCACTCACTGATCCAAGAGAAACACTCGTCTCCAGTCTCTTTGTCTTCCCATCTCTCAGTCATCAGACGCCCTTGCAAACCCTCTCCTCTCATCTCTTCCAAGTCTTTATCCTCCGCCGAAGCCTTCATCCACACCCCTAACCTCTTCACTGGAACTTCCGTGTTGGTTTTAACACACATGATCAATGTTCGGGGTGAGTGAGACGGAGTCCAAACTCGCGTATTTCCTAACATCTTTCACCATCGATCGTCGTTCGGTTTCTTCTGACCTCTCCTCAAATCTTCGTACCGCGTCCATGGCTGGATCCTCATTAGTATATAATCTCACAGCAACTTTCACCTTCGTTTGCTTATACTCTCTCTCAATGCTTTTCAGTCCACTCCCTCCAAACTTCCTTGATAGATAAACCAGAGCTGTGTATCAGAGACCTTCCTTGCTTCTCTATCTAGCCTCTTAAGCTCCGCTATTGACCAACATTGGGTGGACATCAGATAGCTTACCACTGGCATCGCAAACTGATTTGAGGCTCGAACCTTATTATAGTCAGATAGCGGGCTAGTCCATATCAGAGATAGGCGCTGTAAGTATATATGTTTTATTACATGCAATCTCGAGACTCAGCTCGTCGTCTTGCTTGGTGTTTTCCATAGCTCCAAGAAATTTGTAGTGAGATCCGTCAGACAAACTCTTGATAGACTCATTCTCACTGACTCCTCCATTCTCTGACTGTGCGTTCAATATCCCTCTCCTCACATGAACCACTGAGGCATTCGTTTTCGTTCCATTCCACTTGACTTCGACTTGACTGGCGCATAGAGTTGTGCGGGCATAGGCTATAGGCCAGCGGATTCAATCAAAATTGCCATGACAACATCGCATTGGTAACAAAATCACATACAGTAGAGGAAGAAAACGAAGATCTGTGAAGGCCTCTGTCTTGTCAATCGATTATTTTCCATTGAAAATATGGAAGCAGAAGGTCTAAACATGGCAATCGACTACGTGGGCAGTAGTGGTGTTGTTTTAAGTACGGAACAGAAGGCAGCTTTGCAGTCTTCGTTGGTGATTTTGAAAAGCAATTACAAGTTTCGAGGAGTAAAATTTTGGGGCAAGATTCTTGGAGTAAAGAGCAACTACTTCATTGCACAGGGAGTAGGGAAAGACGAGTTGAAGGACAGAAAAACACTCTACAGGTAAACTGCAAGGTAGCTTGTGACATCTTGGCGCTTGGCCAGCTAGGATTCAGGTTACTACTTTCTTGCATGGCCAGTTTACTTTGTTAACTGAATGCTTAATTTTAATTATTAAACTTGCACTTATACTAAACAGATAACTGTGCAGTGCAATATTTTAATTGATAGGGATCCTCAGGAGAGACCTTCAGTCAAAATGATTACAGTGCACGAGTTTTCTATTTTGAGCACGTGCAATTTCCACAATAATTTACACGTACATCCTCAGTGCATCATGCCAGACTACAAATTCTTAAATTACAAGAGTCCAGTCTGGAATTGGCTTAAGTGCTTTTGATCCCTAAAGAGAAATTAAGACTGAATGATTGTTTTACAGGACTTTAAAAATGCTTGCAACTAGCAGTACGTCATTTCATAAGGTATGGTGTTAAAGCATCATGGGCGCGTGCACAAAAGTTATGACCAAAACTCTTACCATCTAAATTGCCCTTCAGGGATGACGCAGTGGTGAGAGCACTCACCACCCACCAATGTGGCCCAGGTTTGATTCCCAGACTCGGCGTCATATGTGGGTTGGGTTTGTTGCTTCTCTACTCTGCACCGAGAGGTTTTCTCCGAGTACTCCGGTTTTCCCCTCTCCTCAAAAACCAACATTTGACTTGTTGTGTTAATGGTTAATTTCAGTTTACAGTGTCCCCAATTAGTGCTCCAGTGCTGGATAGACTAGACACTTAAATAAAGTTTCTTGCCTTTTCCTTTATAGCTGACAAGTGAAACCTGTGATGATTTTAAGGATAGTAATTTTACCAGTAGGTTATTTTTCACAGTTTCCACTGTAAGTCTATTTGTTCAAAATTATAGAAGTATTAGTAATAAATAGCTTTTAGCTCATTATTCAAACTTCCGAAGGGAGACCAAAATCTCTGATGTGCACTCTAGGAAAGAAAAGTGCTGTCTGCCTCATTTTTATTGTGAATACTCTCCCTCAAGGACTTCCTAGGTGTAGCGGCTGGGAGAACCTTCTACTGTTGTGAGCAACAGTTCCCACAGTCATTTCCTTTTTGTTTTTGTGTAGTCAAGATTGTGTACACTGGGGATTATTGCCAGTAGTGACAGAGAGTATGCGGCACAACTGCTCATTTGTGAAGGGGCGGTTTACTGGGGATCCTTCGTATGAATATGAACACACAGAGATGAAAAAAGGGGAGAACCAAGATGGAGATGGTGGAGAGGAAGAAAACATTGTAAGTTTTGTTTCTAATTAATATGAATAATATTAAATCTAGGTTATCATAGGTAATATGATTGAAGGGCTGTATGTATGAACCTCGTAATAATTTATGTCACATTTCTGTAATTCAATGAGTTCTTCAAATCTGGTTAGGTTTTCAGAAGCTAATTTAAGCACTTTGCAAAGATTTGTCACAAACCTGCCCCGTGCAAAAGAATGATCTTCGGAAATGTTATTCTACTCTAAAGTAGTGATGCTGGTGGTAGCTAAGGCATGTTTGAGCTTTGCATAGGAAATGCATGTATTCGTAGTCATAGAGCCTAAAGACTTGCATTGACAGGCCCCAATGTGTATTAATCTTGCCATGGAACCTCAAAGTACATGTATAATGTGCCTCTCTGTTACGGAGCCTGCTGTATAATAAATGTTATATTCTTGAGCATAGTATTATTTTAACCCATTGACTCCTGAATTAGTCCCCCAATTGACAAGTAAAATTGTTTGGAGTTAGACACAGTAAAATGTATAGTCTCACTCCAAGTGGTCAGTGGGTTAAAGGGGACAAAATATAATGTAATTTTAGAAGTTCCACTACGGGCCTGGGTTGCTCGAGGCAAGGTTAGCGCTAACCAGCATTAAATACCATGGAAACTTATAGGTTTCGATACCTCTTAACCAACGGTTAGCACTAACCAGACTTCGAGCAACCGGCCCTAGGCCCTTGCTGCTTTGTTAAATTAGTCTTCTACAATATTTTGACATGTCATTTTAATGGTAGGTTATTGTAAAAGAAGAGGACAGGTTGGCAACAACCATTGAAGCCATAGATTATGATGTCAGAATAGTTCCCAGAGGTGCATACTTTCGGACAGCTCTTGGTACTGTAGAAGTGAACAGAAGTTTTGAAGGTAAAATTACCTAAGTAATACTTATTTAGTCAATACTTTTTAAGCTGCTTTAGACCTGGTTCCTTCATAAAGAACTACTGGTACCTTATTATAGGAAATTATTCTCTGTGAAATGAAGGTATTGGAAATCAAGTTAAACATGAATTTAATATAAAACAACTTTCGAATAAAGAAAGTTAACACGAAGGAGGAGGTTGAATTTCATGATAAAGGAAATTATTGCGATTAAATGTAAGACACAGTTTGTGGTGACCACTGGAACAGATTTATTCAACACTGAATGCAAAAAAAAAAAACTACTTAACCAAAACTGAGTCCTGGTCAACAAAACAGTCCTCAAAATTGTAATTAATGCAGGGGTTAACGGAAAGAAAGAAAATTTGTATCTTAATTTATTGTTTTTCAGGTGTGGAAAGGTTTCAAAATTAGGGTTAAAATAATGGAAATTAATAGTAGGTAGTAGGCAGTTGTTGGATTATGTCCATGACTAAGCGCACTTGTGACCAACATTTCCTTTCATGACTTGAAAGTCCAATTTTAGAACAGCAGACACGGCCACATCTACCACAGATATAGTCAGATGCTGCTGGTGCTGATGCTGTTTTCTTCGCTGCTACTTTTCTCTTTGCTCTTCTTTCGTTGGCTTCAGCTTTCAGCCTAATGTTTCTCCTACCTGGAGTACCCCACTGCACACATACCTCCATTCGCCACGATCTGCAGCAAATGTCTCCCAGTTGCCTGATGGCAGACCAGTGGCAAGCATGTCTCTCTTACAGACATTCCTTGAAGCGCAGCTTAGGTCTGCCAACAGGCCTCGACCCAGATTCCAGCTCACCATACAGTATGTCCTTGGGGATTCGTCCATCTTCCATTCGGTGCTCGTGGCCTAGCCACCTTAGTTAAAATAATGGAAATTAAGAGCGCAAAAATTAATGCTGCACTTATTAATTAACATCAGAGAAAATAACACTCAACATAATTAGTGTGACTTAAATTACCGGTACCTAATGCAAATGTTAATGATTTGCATTTATTTCATGGAGTGTTAATTTCCAATAGACCCTATGCAAAAATGGCTGCCTTTAAATTATTCTTTTGTTCATATTCAAAATAGCCCAACTAACCTCGTTTTTGAGACGAAAATTCTAAAGAATTTGTTATCCCAAACGAGGTTAGTTGGGCTATTTTGAATATGAACAAAAGAATAATTTAAAGGCAGCCATTTTTGCATAGGGTCTATAATAAGGTATCTTTGATGCATGCCACATTCAGTAATAGCCTTACACCTCTCGAGGTGTTCATTGAATCATCAAGCAACATTGGAAAGTTTTTCACCGAGCTGTATTCAGGCTATTTGTGAGTAATGAATAGGCCACTTGTAAGGAAGGAGTAAGGTAAAGTCTTTCCCTTCTTCCCATGAGGCCTTCATTCTACTATCATCCCACTTTCATTCACAGGTTTTATCAATATCATGTAAGAAAATAATTTCTGGTCCAATGACAATTTACTGTAAGTTAGCTTATGAAGTATTTCTTCATCTTTATCTAAATCCTTAAATTATCATCTTCATACAATGTCCGCTCTCTTATTACTTTACCAGGTCTTTCTGTGGCTGATTCAGGAAAACTGTCAAGCTATTTCCATTTCAGAGAACCATTCCTTTTAACACAGAAGACTCTTCTTCAAAAGGTAACATTCATTCTACAGCAGTTGCTTTCAGTCCTTCCTATGTTATGGACAGTTGTGTAATATTTTTATCTTTCAATAGGCTGAGCTGGATAAAGCTATTGATTTTCTTGATCCGATTGATACTGATGTTCCAAAGGGAGGTAAGGCCCTCCAAGTTGTTAATAACTGGCATTATTATTCATTCAAAATATTTCCCCATTTCTGATTGGTTAAAACCACACACAATTCACCATAACCAGCTGCTGTTCACCAAATTTGGGAAGAAACTTCGTCATATTGAATCAATGACGTCAAAAAGTGCAGCCCGCTGCAGATTATTGAACCAATGACGTCAAAAGGGCAGCCCGCTGCAAATCCTTGAACCGTTGATTGAAAAAAGCTTGGGAAGAGATTGTGTTATTTTTGTTGAGCAGAAAAATGGCTGCGAGTAGGTTTAGAAGTTTGAGCAAAGCAAATATTTTGATTGAATAATAAAGCAATTATTGAATTCGGCTTTTGTAGAATATGAAGAATTCTGCAGATCTCGGTGGATGTTATCCACCTCGGCCTTCGGCCTTGGTGGATAAAACCCTCCTCGACCTTCAGCTGTGGTGGATAACACCCTCCTCAACCTGCAGAATTCTTCATATCCTACTCAGCCTCATTCAATAATTGCTAATTATTTTATAGGCCGGACACTCTAGCTTTATATTTAATAGAAAGATTTCCCTAAACAAAAATTTGGGGAGAAGGGGTCTGGCCATTACCATCTCTTTGCCATGTGTATTTCTCCCTTTACTTCAATCTTTTGGACAAATCCTGAGTAAATGAGGGCTTCCAGGAAAAAACAGATTGAGAGATGTCTGAGTGCATACTTCATTTTTGGCATAAAGTGTGGGGAGGTTTAGCCTCATGATAATTTATTATTACGAAGAACATAGCTTTGCATAATTCCAAGATCACATGTTCTAGGAAACTTCAACAGTTGATTATTGAAAAAGAATTCAGCTCAGGTGCTCAACAAACCCATGTCCCCAAACATTTCATTTTGGCCAATCTCTGTTACACAAAAGCTGTTTAGTTTGGAAAACAGTGTCAAGAAGGCAGGGGAGAGGAGAAGAGTTTTCATCTAATTAAAGCAACTCCTAGAAACTTCTGGGGATAAAATGATTGTTTCAAAAATTGCAGTCAAGCAAGACTTCATTTAACAAACTGGCCCAAAAACTTTTCCGCAAACAATGCCTTGTGTCAAAGGCGATTAGAAGGAAATTTTACATTTTGCCTAATTTCAGTTTACAGTGCCCCCAATTAGCACTCCAGTGCCAGAACGACTACTTTGTAGACACTTTAAAAAGTGCCTTTCCTTTCCTCTTTCTTTCAGGTTCTTGGAGCATCCAGTTCGAGAGAGGAAGTGGCCTTGTAACGCTTCGAAGCCTTCACTGGCTCGGCTTCACGTTTTATCATGTGCCACATTCTAGAAAATATGGCTCCATTTATTTTGGTCTTGGGACCAAAAATCTGGATTTGCCTTTCATGCTTTGAGTCCCTTTCAAAATAAAATAGTTTCTTTTGAAACTTTGTTGTAACATACAGTGTATTTATGATATTCAAACTTGACAGATATTTCTTGATTTTTTTAATTAATAGTTGCAACGAGCATTGTTTAAATACTTGTTTCTTTGTTTTTAAGAAAATAAATAAATAGTGGAAATCTTGAAGCAAACAAAAACATTTTGGATCTATTGTTGGACTTATTACACTTTCCATTTTCAAACCAGGGGACGATCTCATTTTAAAAGAAAGTCATTAAGCTAGAGGAATCAAAAATTAATATGTGGGTTCATGACACATAGCGAAAATAAAAATAATCTTGCTCAAACCCGTCAGCCATCTTTATCAAATATGACCTTAATTAATATATAAAACAATATAACCCTGAAATATAAATAATAATTATTGTTATGAAATAGTAATATTTACTACCGAATTCCTGTGAACCATGTCATTTTGTTGTTGCCCACCCCCCCCCCCCCCCCATCCTGGATAGGGGTCGGGATCACATAGAAATTGTGAAATTGTGGATCGAGAAAGTGACAAATTATTTCAATTTCTCCAACTTTGAACTGTCATGAGGGTGTTTACCAGCTATCTACAATCAGGACAGATTCTGTTTTGTCTATGTGTTACAAACCTATGTATCAAGGGGATGATCTTGCCTCCCTCCTCCCCACGTACACACACATTTTGCATTCAAAATTAAAGTTGTGACATGCGTCATTTTGTCTCACCACTAGGGCAATAAGAGCAGGAGGGTTTCTATCTTTAGACATGACATCACAAATTAGTTTATGACATCTCTCCTTTACGGACCCATGCCCCTCAATCTCTCTGTTATGACTGCTAGTTTACGGGCAGAAACCTGGGGAATACGTTTGTTTTGTGATCAGCGACAAAACACACTTAAGTTTCGATGAAAATATTTTTTAAATCGCGTTTTAGCCTGCAGTATTGCCAGTTTTCGGTGTTATAGTAAACAAAAATAGATATCGGACCTCGATCAGTCGGCAAATATACAGTGCCTCCTTTAGGATTCATGTCTCCCCATACTTCCGACATTATTATAGTAATTTTTTGCCAGGATACAAAAAAGAACGTCAGTTGAATAAGTTCGCAAAGGGGACAATAGGGATATTAAGTTGATACGTACCTAATTACGGTTTTTAGAAAAAAAACGCTACAACCACATAACAGATTTCAAATATCACTTGTTTTCACGCAGAGTTTCGTATTTTCAAACGGAAAGCAGCCTTTACAGGAGTTGTTTAGCTGTGCCGTGGATCATCATGCAATAATTATGCAAATATTGTGGGAGTATTCTATAAACAGTTTACGCTCTGCCTATTGTCTTTTGACCAATGAGAGTTCATCTTGTAAATACCTCAATGGCTGCCACAGTAGACAACTGATGCAGAGTATATGTGAGGTATTCGATCTATGTCACAGCTTTACGATTGCGGACAGATTACTGATGTCGGTCGGAAATGTCGACAAATTCGCTATTATCTTGAATGTCACCTGAAAACAAAAAATCCAGCTCCTTGCCTATTTGTTAGGTTATATTCGTTTCAAGATTATGTGAGCCTTCTCTGATACGGCGATATGGTCCGCCAAAAAGCTTACGAAGCGACAAGCAGGGAAAATTTAGTGGACTATGAACTAGACCCTTTCGATAATTCGTTGAAATCGGATACGGCTCAACAGATCATTCAACAATGGATTGAGGTATGTACGGTCTAAACTAGACGTTTTGAGTCTCGGTTTACCAACATAACCTTCGAAAGTGCACGGTTTTTCGTCGCGGCGAACAAGGGCTCATCGCCTCCAAACAACGGTTAAAATTTGCTAACAAAGTGTTTAACTTTATCTAGGAGGCGACTGGACGACTCTTTCGTTCGTCACGATTCATCGAATCTCTCCAAGACGGTGTTCTCTTGTGCAAGTAAGTTTATAACCATCGCCTCACTTTGTGGATTAGTTCTCATCCCACATACCAAGCTCTGCTTGCATATTTGTTCTGTATTTTTACAGTCTCGTGAAGCGAATACAACCAGACTCAAAGATAATTCAGGATGTTATCGAAGACCCAAATCCTCAAGAATGCCAGGTATTGAAAAGCACTTCTATTTATCATCGTGTGATTTGCGTTTTGTTGATTTCCGTCGAAGTCCATTTCACATGTTGCATGTCTCTGTGTAAAGCAATATTAATTTGTGTGGTTGTGTTTTGTTGAGCGAAGCGTGTGATTTTTAAACGTAATATTTCTTAAGGTTTATAATTTTCACGCAATATTTAGAGATCGATAGCTCTATTTTTATTTCTTCTGGTTGTTGTTGTTTAATTGAAGTGAATGTGATGGTTTATGCGTGACCCAGTGTTACCAAATCTTAGACTTGAGGATATTATTGCAACTGAATTTTTAAGGGACATTAGGCGTAATTTGTACCCTGAACAATGTATTTAGCTTATCTCATGTTCTATGTCGGAATAATTATGTTTTGGTGCAAGGAGGTATGTTGTTGGAACTACCCTTCCAACGATAAGCTTGTTGGCATGAACTTAACATGTTGTGATTGAGACCGGAAACTTGTTATATCGCAAAGGAGGATGTAACCGTCATTTTAAACCCAGAATATTCCAGAGGTTGCTAAATTCTTGATTTCGTTTCCATATGGCTATTGGATAATTGTTTCTTTAAGAGCTCCATGGAATATTCAACTGCGATTCTCTGCATAGTCTTGGGGAGAGCATTTATTCGTGATTGTTGACAAACCCGATGTCGTCTGAACGCGTTATTTCGTTCAAATTACTTGTCTTTAGTTAACAACTGACATAGACCCCGTAAGATTTTTTATAGCTCTTTTTATCAACTGTAATGCTTGCCACATTTATCAAAATGTGTTCCCAAGCTATATTAAGTCTTCATCTTTTTTTTTCAGTTGAACTTTTCCTCACCTTTTCCATGTAGCGTGTCGCCAAATGCACTGATCTTCTGAAACTTATCTCATTGGGATATATATTAAGGGTTGTTCGTGACCAGCATTCACGTAATCGGTTTAAAAATTCCAAAGTATGGCATGTCGCCTGCGTTGTTTGAACTTGGAACACGAAAATATTGAAAGTTAAATTGTTTCCTAAATCGATCACTATTTTGGCGATCTTCATGTTGCATTCACTTGACCTTGCGAAATAATCTGGTTTAATAAGCGTGTTCTAAAAAAATATGCAACGCTGTTCGATCTTAAATTCCTTACATTTAAAAGTTAATCCAAACTAATTCTTAGTTTTTATATATAATAATATTATGATTATTGTGTAATCTTTTTCGTATTTAAAATATTCAATTCACATCAGACCCAATTGTCTCTTAGAGACAATAATTAACAGTTGTTATTCTCTGTAATGATTGAATTGCTTGGAAAAATTAGAGTGCAATTAATTTAAGGCTTCTCTTTTATCATTCGGTAGCTTTTTGTGCACATGGAACTTGTGGAGACAGTTGTTGGATATAATTTCCTCATTTCTGTTTTTTGTGAATTATTGTTACATTAATACTACAAAATTTTGTGTTCTATGAAATATAAATTAAACCTCCAACCAACCAAGTTTGTAAACGATACTGTAATGGCCTACATTGTATGTTGCTTCCACTTTCCACCTTAATTCTTTTGAATAACATACATGTGTCACTGTGGTTGAAGAGACATGGTAGTGCTTGGTCAAAAAACTTGTAACTCATAAAATATATATTACATGTCTTTTGAATGGAATCCTTTGATAAAGCACACTGCGTTCTTTATCAGAGCATATGGAGAATCCCTTGAGCAATCATTTTTTATTTTGAGAGAAATGAGGCTGCAACATTGGTCTAAATAATCAAGTTTACAAAAAGGTACATTCAACATGTGAACAATTATGGATGCGCACAAAAACTGGCAGCATTATTTGAAGTTGGGTTGTATTTTGTCTTAAAGTATGCACTAATTAAGTGACCTTGATTTTCCATGTATACCTACTCTTGGGGATTCACAGCTCAACATGCCCTTTTTTAGCTTGTGCCACTCAGCCAAGGCTGTGTACATTTCTTAACAACTTTAACAGTTGACTCCAGAACAATATTGATACAAAGAAACATGTTCCAGCTTTACCTGAAGTGTCTAAGCTTAAATGACATATGTTTGAACTGCAAAGCTGCATTAAAATATTAGGTTAAGGTCATGCAGGAAATACTCCCTTGGTAAAGTTTTGAATTGGTTTCCTGTATTAAGCCACCTTTGACATTGCTTATTTTATCTCTAACATTTAGCACTATACCCCAAGTCTATGGGTACAGTGTTAAGCTACGTAATTTCACAAAAATCTTTCCAGTGGCCTTTTGGCAAAAATGTGAAAGTGTTTGACTTTTAAACAATCCTGCTGCTGACAGAAAAATACTCTTTATTGTTTCATGTTAATAAGTAACAAATATTAATAAGGTGGCACGAACCAGTTTCAACAGTAATAATTAATGACACTGTCTTGACCAAACAATACATTTTCACATAATGACAATGTTGTTGTACCATTTGAAACACCATTTTTTGCTTAACAACATGCATTTATTATTGTGGCATAGTAGGTCACCATGGCAACAAAACACGCTATATTTTCATGCAATTTTTTTGTTTTATCTAAAAAATAACTGTGTTAATGGGTCCTGACTGGAAAGTGATCAGCAGGCTGAGATAAAAGGTTTTCTCCATTGTGAATACTTACTTTGTATAATAGTTTAAGCTTTTTTGAACTGAATCTCGTTTTTTTTTTTAAGTGTGAAGTCAAGTCTCTTCCCTTGAAAGAGTTTTCACCACACTGAGATGTATAGCATTGTCATGTTTTAGAGCAACTTTCATATGACCTTGAAAAATAAACGTAAAAACAGAACGTCAGCAAAAATGCAAAACATTTACATGTAATTGGCTTATTGAATAAAAACAAACTAGCACAAATTTTCATTGGCTTAGTGAATGCAGTTGGCATTTCACTTTGACGTCATTTGAAATGCAGTAATGTGATTGGGCAATCAAACTGTTTATTGTCCATGTTAGGAGTTTTCTTGGTGGGAATAAGGAGAAACTTTGTGTAGATTGTGTGGTGAGAAGGTTGAGAATGTCGATCATAGTTTGAGGGGGTGTAAGAAGTTAGCTCAGAAGAAATACAAACGAAGACGTGACGATGTTGCGAAGGCGGTCCAGCGGAAACTGTGTGAGAAATATGGATTAGAGTTGAGCGAAAAGTGGTATGAGCATACATACACCTGAGAGTGCAGTGGAGAATGAAAGAATCAAGATCTTGTTGGATGTCAGTATCCAACGTGACCATGTCAAACCTGGCCTGACATTGTTATCATCAATATGGAAGACAAGAACTGCTTTATTGTTGACATCGCTATCCCTGGAGATTCAAGACTCAGTGAAAAAGAGGGTGAAAAGGTTGAAAAATACCAAGACCTGAAGAGAGAAATTATGAGAATGTGTAAGACCTATAATTGTTGGCACCCAGGTGGAGTAAAAAGAAAGTTAGGCAACTGGGTTGGGAAACTGGGCATTACACTCCAAACAGCATTCCTACAAACGACTGCACTATTAGGAACAGCAAGGATTCTGAGAATAGTGCTTGATACATAATCTAAGGAGAAGAGATTGTGTGGAACCCTTGGTCATAGTTTATGACCCATTTCGTCAGGTTTTTGTACTGGCAAAGATCAGCCTGTGAAGGTGGAAATAATAATAGTAATAATAATAATAATAATAATGATAATGATAATAATAATAATTGACATTATGATATTCTTTACAGCACCTCCTTTATTGTTTCAGATAAACTTGAAGACATTTTTACACGTTTGTGAAGATCTTGGTCTAAGTGCCTGGCAACTTTTTGATCCACAAGATCTACAAGAACAAGATAATGTAATGTGAGTTTTATCAAAACTTGGTTTTTAGGGTTTTCTAGAGGATGTTAAGGCTAATTAATGATGACGATGACATTGACAACAAAGACTGAGATGATGATGATGACAACTAGAGGGGAAAAGCAGAGATCAGGAGAATGACCCCTCACAGTAAAGAATTTAAAAAACATAGTCTATATTTGTGTATAACCTTGGGTCCACACTGAGATCAAACTCAGGTCACATTGGACAGGTGGCTTAGATACATGTAATTCTGGTTAACAACTCGCTTAGTGGAGGTTGGATGCCTGGGATATCCGGGGGCTTCCACTTTCGGCAGTCATCCCCTAGATAGAATAATGCCCCCATGGCTGGCACAATACCACAACCCAGCCGTGAGCCCCCACGCCAGGAATTTAAAAAACAGGCACCCATCACACTGAACTATCAGTGGAAAAAAGGGGAAAAAAAGGGGAGGAATGGGGGAATGCCAAACTAAACTCACATGAACCACGCTTGAGGAAAAAACTCCTCATACTGCCAGAACATATACCACAATTATTACTATGTACGGAACTACTGCACATATGCCTACAAACCAACCACTAAGGGTGCTCTTAGTTGTTAACTCTTTTAAAGGGAACCTCTACTAAAACAGGAATACATCTTTAAAATAGTTAACATAATGCTCTCAATCAAAATTGTTCGAACGTTTTCCAATGGAATCGTTTGTATCCGAAATAAATGAATTTCAAAAACGCTTGTTTTGGTTTTTAAATTTCCTGGGTGCCGCCATCTTGAATAATTGTGATGTGTCATGGTGGCCCTATTGTTTTAAAACAAAAGCTCTTTGTGCAAATGCAAAAGAGCAACCATTACACGTCAAAATTATTCAAGATGGCGGCGCCCAGGAAATTTGAAAACCAAAACAAGCGGTGTTGAAATTCATTTATTTCGGATACAAACAATTCCATTAGAAAACGTTTGAACAATTTTGATTGTAAACATTATGTTAAATATTTTGAAGTTGTATTCTTGTTTTAGTGGAGGTTTCCTTTAAATTGCATTTAAATGTATTGAAAGGAAGGATACAAGTTACAGTGTACATGTATGTCCAGAGAATAATTGCACTACACTACATATTTCTTGCTGCAATGGGTTTGTTCTTGAATGTTTTATAACAGTAACAGGGCTTCTGATAGGATGCGGAAAAAATTTAAAGATTATGCGGAAATTTTTGGCCATATTATGCGTAAACATGCGTTGATTATGTGGAAATTACACCGGATTATGCGGAAATTTAAACAATTTATAGAGCTAATAATTAGGCCCATCCAATGTATTTACATGGTAAGGGTTAGGTAAATCAGGTCTTGAAATTGCGACCAATACGGTCGCATTTAATATTTACGACTGAATTTTTCCCTTTGCGATTAAGACATCCGGACGAGTCGCCAATTTGCGACCAGCTTCCACCGTTAAAATAAAAGGGTTAGTAATCGGCATTTTGCCGAAACTTTTGCTAAAATAAGTAAAGCGATAAAAAAAATATTTTGTTTCTCGTCATGAATTTTGTTTCAATTTGAAGATATGGAGCAAAATCGTGAAGTGGTTGAACCACGATCCATTCCCTCGATCATTCACCATTTTCAGCGGTTTTTTACACTTGCGTATTGCGGGCTCGTATTTTGTTTTGTACAACTTCATGACAACTTCATTGCAATGAGTGTCCCTACATTTTGCTACTATAACTTGCGGCCAAATTTTCAAAGCTTGTTGCATCCTTTTTAAAAATTTCGAGCCTAGGATATGCTACATGTATGAAAACGGCTTAACTAGAGTCCAGGATCATTGCCGAAAAATGTGTGGAAACTTCCTACGAACTTTCTTGCGAACGAAATGGCGTGTTTTCTTCAATGTTCAGGAAAATGAGCGTTTCAAAGTAGTCAATATCTTTGGTTTTTTTGTTTGTGAGGATGGTCGGTAGCTGCTTTATCACTAATATCAGGCATTTCTTCAGTTTTATGCGGAAAATATCGTAATTATGCGGAGGATGCGGATTTTAGGGAATTATGTGGATCCGCATCGCCGCATCCTGTCAGATGCCATGCAGTAATAAAAAGAATAAAATAATCTTCCCTTTTTGATTTTCTTTTCATAGAAAATATAAATCGGAAGATGAAGTGATTCAGAAGGTAATTAGAGATACAAGTAATTAAAATTATCTTTTCAATTGGGGAAAATCAAGTTGATGTAGGGTGCCATGGTGATAAATTATTTTTTCATGACATGATAATCACATACAGTTGTACAGGTATGCAATCATTGTTTTTTTCCCTTAAAAAAGACGTTTTCACTCAAACTACTTGTACATTTGTATTTCTGGAAGACATGACATACATTGTAAGTATTTACCGCACAAGTGATTTGTGCTTTTGGCAAGTTCTGACTTCAGTGCAGTTAACTGGAGGGTGATAAGTTAATTATTGGTACCTCTGAGCAGCTAAAGAGAAGCAAATTGGCTTCATTTTGAAGTAAGTTTCAGTCTTCACTGTTGTTAGTAACAATATTTATTGAGGATTCCTTCTTCATCCTAAAGTGCTTAAGAGAAGGGTCCTCCTACATGTAAATTAACTCAAATTAACTCCACTCTGTTAATTCAATCATTATTGTTCACTATTAATATTACTGATTCCTGGAAAATCTACCTTATGGAATGAGGTTTAATTTTTGTGCTTCTTGAAGCATCCATAATTTCATAAGCCCTAGGCACCAACTCTCTCTCAGATTAATGATTATGTATACACTTTTTTTGCTATGAACCATGTACATTGTACCTTGCACAGGTATATATGGACCAACATAGAGCAAGGAGGTGGGCTCTTAAATTAACTTGAACTGACCTGTTTCAGTTCACCCATCATTCTGAGTCAAAAACTGGTTAAAAAACTGGAACAAAATTTTGAAAGATATGCTGGGAGAAGTGCAGGCCTCTACAGTCATTGGGACCAGCCTAATCCTCTAGAAAAAAATGCTTAGTCTTTAAGTTAAGTCTCTTGAATCCTTATTTCATAATGTGGACAACTCATATCTACATACATGTAAGTGGCTCAGACATAATTTTATTATTGGTCACAGGTTGTCAGCACTCTTTACTGGCTTGGTTGTACTGTTCAAGGGATGTCTTATTACAAAGGTCCAAGACTGGATGTCAGCAACTTCCAGCGTGAAAGTGATGGCACCATAACAGTCAAGGTATTAAAAGTTGCAAGGCCAATTAGCATTATTTTTTTAAAAAGGGCTCCAGAGGAATATGGGACAGCTCATCACCTTTTAACTGTCTTTTGTTGTGCCAATGTTGCTGTAACTGAGAGAAACAAAAACAGGGATCGCGTTAACGCAGAAATCGTGCATTTTTACGCAAATAAAATCCAAAAAATGCATCATTGAAATTTTAATGCGTCCCAGGACGCAAGGCACTGACTTAAATAACTCACACAACTTGCTTTGATTTGTCAGTATATTCTGTTGTTTTTAAAACTGTTGGAGCGATCTGTGATCATAATTGAATGTACTCTGCAAGTCACTGAATACAAATATATAGCAAAAGACGTCACTGTTCGTTGCTCCTAAGGGAGGAAACCAGTGATGCGTAAACCCTTGGAAAGGGTGCTCTTTCATTAACAGAGTTCTTGTCCAGGAATGAATGTAACGGCTCTAGAAAAAGCCTTTGTCGGCCGGTCCTATGCATATGCGTCAATATTAATTCCAAGTTGGTTACTCTCTTTTTCTCATAATGTAAAACATACTCTTTTTCTCGCAGAGGGTCACCAAGATTTTGGGACCCCCAAAAAATGCTTGGGACCCCAATTTGGCC
The DNA here is from genome assembly GCA_949126865.1 of Montipora capitata. Classification (NCBI taxonomy): domain Eukaryota; kingdom Metazoa; phylum Cnidaria; class Anthozoa; order Scleractinia; family Acroporidae; genus Montipora; species Montipora capitata. The sequence continues at coordinate 35,829,616 of OX421455.1, read as the reverse complement.
GAACATGCGGGTCCCAGGACCCAGATTGAAAAATCCTAGTGCCATCCCTGAAAAATACATTAAATGTTCCTGTGGTTTTTTTGATGATTGCAGTAATCATTGTCTGACACCTTTGCTTGCTTATTATGGAATAATTTTTTGTTAAATTGACTTCTCATTACTGGGCTTCTGATAGGATGGGGAAAAAAATTAAAGATTATGTGGAAATTTTTAGCCATATTATGTGTAAACATGCGTTGATTATGCAGAAATTACCCCGGATTATGTGGAAATTTAAACAATTTATAGAACTCATAATTAGGCCTGTCCAATATGTTTACATGCTTATGGTAAACTAGGACTCGAAATTGTATGCAACCAGTACAGTCTGAATTTTTTCCCTTTGCAATTAAGAGATCTGGAGTAGTCGCCAATTTTTGACCAGCTTTCACCATTAAAATAAAAGGGTTAGCAATTGGCATTTTGCCAAAACTTTTGCTAAAATAAATAAAATGATTAAAAATATATTTTGTTTCAATTTGGAGATACATGTATGGCCCAAAATTGTAATGTGGTTGAACCACGATCCAAGACCTCGATCGATCACCATTTTCAGCGGTTTTTTTAGTATTAGGGGCTCCTAATTATTTTGTTTTATACAACTTCATCGCAATGATTGTCCCTACTTTTACAAATGAGGCAATTTAATTTGCGACTATACATGTAACTTGCACCTAAATTTTCACATCTTGCTGCATCTTTAAAAATTTCGAGCCTAGGGTATGTTATAAAAGTGGTTTGACTAAAGTCCAGGCTCATTCCCGAGGAATGCGTGAAACTGCTTACGAACTTTCATCTTGCAAACAAAAAGGTGTGTTTTCTTCAATGTTCAGGAAAATAAGCATCTCAGAATAGTCAATCTCTTTGGCTTTTACGTTTGTGAGGATGGTAAGCAGCTGCTTTATCACTAATATCAGGCATTTCTTCTGTTTTATGCGGAAAATATCGTAATTATGCGGATCAGCATCACCACATCCTGTCAGATGTCATGTCATTAATAATAATGTTAGCTAACTTAATGATCATTTCCTCTGCTACTGTTCCTCTTTTCCATCACATTTATGCTACTGACCATGTTTATTTTGTGTACACAAAACAAGCGTTGACTGCTGTTAGTGTTTCACATCAATGTCAAATTTTGTGCCCCCTTACAAGGTGCTTTTCAAAAAGTTCAGTATTGCTACATGAACATGTAGTAACTGTTGTTAGATCTGACATTATACTTGTTGAAAACCTGACATTGTACTTGTTGAGAGAAGGGAGAGAAAGTGCTCCATTATTGATATTGCAGTCCCGGCAGAAGTTACATGTAAATGTTGTGAGAAGGAAATTGAAAAAGTGGAAATACTTTGTATCAAGACCTGAAAAGAGAAATTACTGTAATGGTACGATCTGGGAGGTGAGATCGGTAAATGTTGTCCTGGTTGTGATAGGTGTGCTAGGCTCTGTGACAAAAAGGTTTGAAAAATGGTTTGACGTTAATAGCCATGTGGTGCAAAAAAAACTGCCTTGTTGGGAACAGTACAGTGTAAATCCTAAGGAAAGTTTTAGAGCAATAGGAGGAAGGTAACCCATTGGCATGTGGTCATTTGTTTTGGCCCACCAAATAGTACTAGTGTTAGCCTGAGCAAAATGCTTTTCCAGATAATAATAACAACTTCTAAAAGAAAGTGAATTGCTGCAAGAATAGAATCAGTTACTCTAATGATAGAAATGTAGTTTATTTATTTAAAATATAAATCATAATGATCACTATATTGTATAGACTAGCCTTCTGACAGGATGCAGGAAAAAAATTAAAATTGTGCGCTATTTTGGAGGCCAATTGTGCGGGAGTTTGTAAAAGCTACTGTTAATGGAAGCTGTGTCTTCTTATTCCACTAGGATTTACGAAAATTATAATATCTGACAAACCGTCCATCCTGTTATTTTCACTCTGCATTAGAAAGCCACATGGCCTTATTTAACAACACCAGCCTGTGATTCTCTATTTGAAAACAATAGGCACAAACCGCCAATGAAAAATAGAATGAGAAGTAGACTAGTGCCCAGGACAGCGCAAGCTACGGCAAGGATGCCTTGTTGTTTGTGTAACCCAGTTGACAAGTTGTTCACTGAAAGCGTGGACATACTAGAGTGTTTTCAAGGTAAATAGTCTGAAAATGGCCTAAATATATTCTAGATGTCCTGATACTCCAGAGAAAACGCATTTTGATTAAAATTTTGAGTACAGATAATTCTGTATTGTGCGGTATTTTGCAAATTTTCCGCAATTGTGCGTTATTGTGTGTGTTTTACCGAATTGTGCGGTTCCGCACCCATGCACCCTGTCAGAAGGCCTGTATAGAAAGTACATGTTTATGTAGGCTCGAATGACCAGCCATTTTGTGTGCCTGCGTTCCTCCTCGCACACCATGGCATTGTTGCTTCCTGGGTCCTGTTTAACTAATAATAAAAGTGAAATTTAGGGTGTGGTAGTAAAACAGAGTTTCCATGGCGACAGTGTGAAAGTGCTCATAGGGTTCCCCCTTGATTAACCAATCATGAATGGTTAAGCAAAGTAAGTGCTTTTTCTATCACTAAACATTTTGTTTCGGTTATCATGGGGGCATCGCATATTTATAAAATAAAACATTAAAGACAGTCACTTGGTCTTGAAGGAAATTATTATTATTTTCATAAAATTGATCTACAGTTTTCATGATAATTTACTGTACTCAGTGTCTGCTTTAAGTCAGTGTCATTCGTGGAGATTGGTTAATTGTTTACTGCATATTTACAATTATGTGATAAATTTTTAGATATTTGCCACTTGGCACTGTGGATAGATATGGGTATCAATGAAGAGCTGATAATGACATGACGTCAATATCTGCTTTCCCTTGTTCTCAAAAAACAAATTTTATTATTGCAAGCCATGTACATATTTATGTAGAAAATGACATGGAATGTTCTGTCAATATTTACTTTTTCAATCTTTATTTTTAAGGTCACAAAAGTTAAAAAAACATTTTACTCTGTCCCTTGTCTGATTGTCTTTTTTTTAATTATTATGCAAATTGCAAGATGCCATAGCTAACTTTAGTTAAGTGCTGGATGTTGGACACATCTTGTGTAATAATGTTGTATGCATTCTTTCCCGTATTAAGTTAATTTGCCATTGACATACTATGAGCATTTGGCTCAACAAAGGCCTTACAACCATTTTCAATCCTCTTTTAAAAAGTTTAAACCTACTGGTAGTGGAATTTTCCAAATTAACGTTGTGGAACATAGGACTACGTAACATGTACATGTATGCATGTATTAATCCTTTTGGAAGAAACGTACAACCAAGCTGATGGCAAAGGGTTAATTTTGGTGCGTGATGTAGCTCATTCTCAATAGAAAAATAGTAATGTAGTGTTTAATTTACTTTGTAGAAAATATGTTGAATTTTCCAAGATGCTGAACCCTTTAATGTTACGTGCGAGGGAATTTTTTTTTTTGTTTCTTCTCAGTGTTCCCCTTTCTTTGTGTGGGTGAAAAATTGACGCAGTTTTCATGTGTAAATAAAATTTAATCATCAGGTTGACTTAATAGCATTTCAAGCTTTATGCATGTAGTATTGTCAAGTGTCAGCTTATGCATGAAGCTTCAGTCTGTTTTTACACTGTATGATGTCAGATGAGCCTGTGTTGCTTTTTTCCACCCAAATTGTTGTCACGTAGACGTATTAGTATTATAGTTTGCCTTTAATACAGTGCTTCAAATTGTGTTAAACAGATATGCTGTACTGATTAATTAAGGTGGAAGAAACTTAACCAGGTCTTGTGGTTTATTCCTAATCATAACAAGTGATTGATTATCTCATTTATTAAGCAGTCCAAGGATATGAATGGAATTTGGATGGAAACTGCATTTAACTCATAAATTTATATTGGCTTTTTGTGCAGTCACATAATATTTTAATGTCATGCAATCCCGCAAATGCACTGTTCTTAACAACGTAATAATACATTTATTTATTTTTCCAGGCCAGGGCCAAGGTTTGGCTTGAAAAGATACTAGTCTGCCTGTAAAAACTTGTGGAATTACATTACATGCATTTGATGTTGTATGAACGTGCAGCTAATCGCTCTTAATTAACAAGGAAGTTAAGGATTACTATTTAATTTTCCATTTGTGAGGCAAGCTTTTACCTGGTGTCATGTAGGCTCGATTACCAGCCGCTGTTTCGGGAAATAAGCCAGCGCTCACTCCCGAAATCTCGGCTGGACGCGTGAGGTGAGCCATTGTTAATCTCCGCCAATCAGAAACTCGCCTGCACAAATCCGTCTGGCATAAATTATATGTTTTGGCTGCGAAGGTATTCTTTGACCCGGCCTGTTCGAGGTTTACAGTGCTTTAAGATAGGAAACATCCAAGATTGCGACAACGAAAAGTGTTCGAGAAGCTGGAGAATGGGAATTGTGTCGTTTTCTACCGCCTGAGTTCGCAAACTTCACTGATTTTCCAGTTGGCGCCAAGGTCAAAATACGGTTTTCAAATCCATTGCTATTGCAATTTTCTCCTCATACTTCGCTAATGGAAGAGCAAGTAAAATTCCTCAAGATCAATTGAAAGTACTGCTGAGTTTATTGCTGGCAAAACGAAGGGGCCGATGAGGTCGACTGAGAGCTAAAGCAGCCGAAGATTTCGTTGATGATTCGCCGGTTGAATTCAAACTCACATCGATCATTTAACCACAAACTCAAGCTCGTATCATCTGGAAACTTCGCACAGACGTTTTAAGCATTGTTATGTAATTTCTGTTTTCTTAAAATCAGTGTTTTTGGGATGTCTAATGCTATTTCCCCGCAACTATTAACTTCGCATAAATTATATTTTGAATTTACGTCACAGACACAATCTATCGCTCACGCGTCCAGCCGTCTCTTCTCGGGGAGGATACCCGAACTCGAGTGAGCGGCGGAAATCGAGCCTAGGTGTCATGCTGATCAAAAAAGCTTATTTCTTCCAATGAATTAGTGGTATTTTTGACAAAGTATTTAATTCTTCTTGTTTACATATATTCCTATACAGACAATCAGGAAAATAATAATAATTATGATATGATGTAAAATGGTTTACTACATACGTACATTGTAAAAAAAAAACTCCAGTGATAGTGTCCAGCTAAAAGGAACTACAAATGTAACATGTAAAGCACAAAAACTACATGTATTATGTTTACAGAACATACAGTAAGGTCCTTGTCTGTTGACTGGCTGGAATATTTTACAAAATATGTGTAAAGAACTGAAGCGCAAACTATTAGTTTTTGGGTTGGGGGAATTGAGAGTAATGATCATGAGAAAAAAACTTCTTGAAGCAAAAGCAAGAGCTGATTAGTATATTATACATGTAGTTAAGTCAAAGAATTATGAAACCAGATGGTGAGTGAGCTCTCCCCCTACAGTGCCAACCCTGAAGAGTTTAAGTTCCTTAAAGAAAGTACTCTTAAGTTTAATTTTGGTTTTCCTTCTTTCTTTCTTGTAAGTGATATTTGCTCTTTTTTGTTTCTTCCAACAGCCTAATGCCAGACTTTCTGGCCCTGATTATTCCTACATTAGGATGGATGCACCTCATATTAATGGAGCACTTCCACAGAACAGAAGGCCACCCCATCTCACAAACGGCTATTCTGAGAATATGATGGCCAATGTATGTTCTGTCTTGTGTATCAAGCATTGTTATCACTAGGGCTTGTTCTTTTATTATGATAACCTGAATGGAAGATTATTTATCATTGATTAATATGTTACTCACCAATATACACACAAAAAATGAGTACTCCCCCATTACTTATAATGTTAAGATATTCATCAAATTTAACCAGCTACGGTTGCAAAAAGTACCTTGTCTTCAGTGAAAATAGCCACATTTTGCACTCTAAGGAGTAAAAGGTATAAAGGTGATTAGTAGAGGGAATCATTTGGGTATTGGCTGAAGTGGAAAATACCATGATATTCTTTGTTAGTCCACCCCAATTTTGATTAAGATTTTTTTTTTTGTTTTCTCTTGGGACCATTGTAAGTCCCGAAAAAAACTGGGAACAATGCTTATTCAGAATTTGTGTGTACATACAAAGAGAATTATGGTATTTTCCTCTTCAGGCAATTGTCAAAATGCAATAAAGTTAAATTTGGGAATGTGGAAAAGGAATTCATTGGTTGGAGCAGGATTTTGAAACGAGATCATTTGCATGCAAATTCAGCGCCTTAACAATTGCACCATGTCCACTTCCTGGTGATTGCATTCTGCATTATTGGGTTTGAAATTCATAGCCTATGGCATTAGAACTTGTCATTTTACTTCAATAGGGTTCAGATGATGCCGTGGAATTTTCTGTCAATGTCAGGATACTTGGAGATGAAAAGCGGTTTGGCTTCTCAGTGATGGGTGGTGTGGATGAAGGATTCCCTCCAAGAATTGATGAAATCTCACCAGGTATAAAATTTCAGACTAAAATTACCAAGCCATTGGTTCACTGAAATGGTAGAGCTCCTCACCAAATTTTGGAAGATTTTGGGTTGCAGCCCCATAATGACCAAAAAGGAGGGTTTTAAAGGACAGTGTCACTTTTCAGACAGGGATTTCCTGGAATTTCTGTTGTAAGTCAGATGAAATGGTCTCCTTCAATTCAGTCAGACCAAAATATTTGGGACAACCTTTCAATGGTCCACTTTAACTGGTCTGATAAGTCAGACGGAAATGACGCTTGGCATGTGACTAAATTGTTGTCTCCATTAACTCTTGCCCACGTCAAATCACGCGATTTCCCCTAACTTGCTGTGAAAGTTGTGCTAATAGGCAGTGGCTTCTCAGCTCGGAGGATCACATCATCCAGCGGTGTTAGAGTTACAGTTAATGGTATAGGTTTGGAAATTTAACAGTCGGTTATAGAAATTTCTGTTCTTTTTTTCTTCAGCTAGAATCATTATGATGTATGATTTTTATAATGAGATGACATGCATGTATGTGTAATGTTCAATCAGACCCATAGACTACCTTACCTCTGGAATGACCTTCATTACATGTACTTTTCCTCTTAAATTATTTGTTATAAAACAACACGCTACAGGTAGCCTACACTTTGTTTGAAGGATTTTTAGCCAATTTCCTTTAAAGTTCACAGTAAGTCAGTGGTTTTAACTGCATTGATTCCAATCAATAAGAGTAAACGGATGCTTTACAAGTTTCTACAATGGTATTTAAAAATGTTTAGTACTTTTTCTTAACAATACCGGGGGAGTATTAGCCAGGTGAGATGTGTTGTTACCTTGTCATACGATAACCAGATATGGCATTGCGTTCAGTGAAAACACAAGAAAATGTTTCCGATCATGCACACAATAATTATTCTTTAATACACATTTTCCTGGTAATCTGTCGCATAGAGTTCCATGGTCTAGTGGTCATTGACGTGTATAAGGAGATACCAAGTTCAAATCCTACTTGGGCTGCCTTCTCTGGAGAGCATTGCTGCGAGGCAAAGAAATTTCACGCATGCACAACCAAATCGCGACACCAAAAGAAATTTTTAAAAAGAAGAGTCAGAGCCGAATCCTATTATTTGTTTTTTGAACAAAGTAATAAGTGGATTTAGAAAGAAGAGGGCTAGAGTTTGCACACCCTACATGTAAGTACATGTAAGTAATACACAAGTTGTGTGACTAACAAGGTTTGCTTTTTGTCTTAGATTCTCCTGCTGCCAAAACTGGCCTACTTGTAGATGATGAGATTCTGGAAGTTAATGGAGTGCCTGTAATGAATCTCTCTCACACTGAAGTTATTTTAAGTATTCACAAAGTATGTTAATATTATCTTATCTTAATCTTTTGTTACTTGACTTGTTATTGAAATAAGATCAGAGCTAGTGCGTTAATTTTCTGGACCTTTTATCATGTTTACAGCATGTACTGTAAGGTTTTGTTTGAATTTCAGTGTCTAAGAAACAGAGTTATTGCTCTGAAGGTCAGAAGAGGACGACAGTTCTTCTCAGGTGAGGCTTGCAACATGTTAACTTCAAGGAGAACCCAACTGACAAATCTTCTTTCTCTAGCCATCTCCCTGCTTACCAGTAACCATATACACCACTTGTCAACATGCAAGCTTTCATAGGGTTCATAATAGAATCTTGTGTAATACATGACATCTGCCTGTTCGTGAATGAAGGCATTTCTTTAGTACAGCTACGTCTTATCTCCCATTAGTGCTGATACCTCCAGGAATGCATGTAATTAGAAACGTGCCAATTTTGATAAGCGTCATGAAGTGTCGGCCTTTCTTCTTTTCCCAACTTTAGCATTAAACATTAATTAATGTAAAAAAGTGGCCCCTAAAGTCCTCTCCTTGATTAAAGATATACAGGTGCATTTGCCTAAACCTAAAAATAATGTTACCCCTAAACTTATTCTTTGAAATAGATAGCAAATGCGTATACTTAATGGGACACTCTGTATCAGTGTTGAATCATTGTCAAAATTTGGTGTGCATCTAATTATGTCCATTTCTATGTAGATTTGACCTCACAGCTTCCAGTCAGTCTTTTGCAATTTTGGCAAGTAACTTCTCTTACCTTTACTTGTAATAACACCAGCACATTTATTGTGTCTTTCGCAGGGGTTAATGGAACAGAAAATCATAAGGACCTCAATGGAAAAGTGGACGTAAAGACAAGAAGTAAACTTCATAAAATTATCAATGACCATGAGAATGACCCCCAATTTGAGTACTATAATTCGGACGCAGAATCAGAGGGCTCCCATTACAGCCAAGAATTTCATGGAAACAGTGACGTTGGTGTAATATCACCTGGTTCGGGGTGGAGCAAGGACATTGAAAATAAGAACTTTGGGATATCAAGCAAAAACATAGGACAGTCAAACTTGCAAAAGCACAAATCTCTGTCTACGCCTCTTTTTGATTTGACAAAACTTGATACCATTGAGGCAGATGTGGATATTGAAGATGGTGGCACTTACGCCCTTCAAAATGAAGCTTACGATAGTGATAATGAGGAGGAAGACTCAGGTGGGCTCTTCAAAAAATCAATTATTGATTTTTCTTTCTTTAACTGTTACTCTTGACTTGATAATGATTATTGTGATTTAAAACAACAGTACTGTACACTGTATTTCGTTCAGCAAGGCTTTGTATCCGTGCCTATGAAGTCATATTCAATTCTTTACTGATTATTCAGTGAAAGCTGAATTGAGATTGAATGTCATCAGCATACTGCTATAAATAATGGTTTTTGTGATTAACCAGTTTGCAAGGCTTTAGAATCCTGTCAACTAGCTCATTAAAAGATAGAACAGAACAGTTATGACACTGAACTCGTAGTGCTTAGTACTTTCAAAGCCCCCACCCTCCCCCTACTCCACTTTCCTCAAAAGACAATACCATTTTACCCTTAGATAACTCATGATCCCTACCCTACCTTATCTACACTGTAGCCTGAATTTCAGGTGCCTTTTCTGCTTGCTAAGTCACTCAAGTGACTTAATTGGCAAGCAGAAGAGGCGGCTGAAATTCAACTTGTACCTAATCCAGAGATGAACTCGGAAACTGTGGTGCTAGAGGGATTGTTTGGTTTGGAGTTTTAAATGCTTAGTTTTTATATAGGCTTATGCGTCTACTGGGGAGATTGAAGTTTGTGCAAGGTATTTGGGCTAATTGTTTTGGCCCATTTTGGAATTCACCTGACCTTACTTCTCTGGTGTCATTTTCTTTCAGGTGGAGCTGACAAAGAACTGCTGTTCCCCTGTATGAGTGAAGTAAAAGGAAAGTTTGATTCTGGTTCAGATGCTGAGGAAGTTGCATTTGTTGACAGTTTGTTTGAGCAGAAACATTTTCAGGATGCTACCAAAGTGAGTAGATCGATCTCAGTGTACTTTTAATATCACTTACATCTGAAAAGAATTCTTTCCAAAATGAAAATCCCTATACAAAGTAGGAATTGTTCAAGTTACAAGTCCACTACTTTGATGAGGTTTTAAAGGTTTGTGGTAGCCTACATTTGCACACATTTCCTGCGGTGATGTAGTTTTTGGTAGAGGGATATTACAGTCTGCAGCACATCTTTGTTTTTTGCCTTTCATTGTTAATGTTGTTGTAGTTCTTTGAAGGCTACAATGTAGGTGGATTGGGCACTTAATACCAAATTCTTTCTTATGAAAATTGGTTTTCATTCATGTGTAAAGTAGAACTGATCACCATCAAAAAAACTTCGCACTTAGAATCTACTCGCTTTGACGTGGCGGCAGACATGAACTCGGAAATGGACTTTGACGATTCTTATGCTTCGTTCGTGTAGGTATACACAAAAATGGTCGAGCTTGAAAGGTCAGGGCGAGGACTAAGTGCAGTCACACCAGTGGTTACAAACTCACAGCATCTTTCTACTCAGGTGAGGTGGGATATTTTACAAAAATGACAGAAGGTACTTTTTTATTGGAAAAGAGAGAAATCATCTGAACTTACTTCCATACCCGCCAGTCTCTCCTCTTTTTGTTTCTGGTCACATGATTATTCGGTTACAACATTAGGGACGAGGGAACTTAAGCAACGACGACGGTGACGGCAACGAGATTGTCATCTCAAAATATAAATTCGCGTTATTTTAATCGCTTCGTGACTATTTCAACCTTTTTAACATGACAAGGGTGTGGTAGTTCCTCAAAAATGACACTGGTCGGAATGGCGATTAATTTAGGGAAGAAAATGAAAATTTATCCTCAAGTGCTAACAATCTTCATAAAACCTCAAATCTGGCTATTTCACGTTGTTGTTTTGCTGACGACGGCAAAGAAATGGACAAAAGTGAAAAACTCACGTGCGAGGCGTGCAAAGTCATTGCCTGTGCTCACTAAATATGCAAATTTGTGACGTTCTCGTTGCCGTCGCCGTTGTCGTTGCTTAATTAAGCTCCCTAAAAGGGAGTTTTAAGAAACGACGACGGCTACGACTACGACATCGCCACAAAACAATAATATCATTGGTTAAAAGAGCATAAATAGTCGTGCTGCACGTGCAGCACGGAGTTGAGCAAGAATGTTTGCGGTCCCTCTCCATAACGGCGACGTGAAATCACTAGATTTGAGGTTTTGGACGACAACATAAGCATGCAACAGAGAATCTTTCATTCTCTATTTTCACTCTGAAACCGCTCGTACCAATTTATCTTTTGGATACTTTGCCGATATTTTAGGACGTGAACGAGACTGAATAATCGCGAAAGACTTGTGGTAAAGCCAAGTTATATTTTGACGTTTTCGTCGATCGTGGCCGTCCCTATTTTCACGAGGCAAAGTGGGTAGGATTTTCATACCACGACTCTATTTGTCTCTCCCGCAATTCTTTTCTATAACTTTGCTCGTGTGACCATATACCGTGATTACATTTTAAGTGTGAAAATATATTGTTCGTGGTTAGTCTTACGAAGCTCGTTTCATCCCTACCAAGGGACTCATCAGAGACACGAACAATGTATTTTCGCAAGTAACTGTCAACTTTATTGTCAATTTTCACTCGTGAATTTGCGCGGTCTGGAATCCTTATGAGATATAAGGCGATTGCTGTCATCATTTTGTTAGCGAACGGGACTTTGGGCATGATGCCCAACGAGTTTGCCAAATTTCAATAACACTTGTTAAGATCTACATTTTCTGCATAATCACACACCGGGGAAAAAATGTCTTTAATTAGTAGGCACCGTCCTTAAATATCCAAATTTTTGTTTCAGTTAAAGCATTCGTTGCAAGCTACAAGAGACTCGAGGGATGCGCAAGAATTAATTGAAATTTTACAATCACCAAACTTCCAGGTACATTGTATTCTTTGTATTAACGAACGAAATGATTTGTGAAATGAATCTTATATTGAACTGCGGTTCAAATGTAATCAAGTGATTACACGAGGATCTTAGCTTCACTTGATGACATATTCGCAGTTCAATATATGTTTCATTTCATAAATCATTTCGTTCATTGGTTCATTCATCACGAGACCATATGAACCCCCCAACATCAGTGGCTTTATAGCTCAGTTGGTTAGAGCGTCGCACAGGCATCATGAGGTCACGGGTTCAAACTCCGTTGAAATGCTGGATTTTTGAGGCTTCTCTACGCAATTGCAAAAATTGCCTTCATAACTGCGAGGATCATAGCTTCACTTGATTTCATATCCGCAGTTCCTATATGATCCATTTCATATATCATTTCATCATTGCCTCCATTCCTCACGGGAACATTAGAACCCACAAACGACCAGCTCCCAACGTCAGTGGCTTCATAGCTCACTTGGTTAGAGCGTCACACAGGCATCACGAGGTCACGGGTTCAAACCCCGTTGAAGTGCTGAGTTTTTCAGGCTTCTCTACGAAATTGCTAAAATTGCGTTCACAACTGCGAGGATCATAGCTTCACTTAAGTGTATATATATATTAGTAATGTTTTAATTTTCGAGACTATGGCAGCCTTTAGACGAAAGAATTTTCATTTTTAATTGCGTCGCGAGCCCAAATGTACTCTCGCGCCGTTTGTCTCGATTGTGTGACATAACACGATTAACTCGAAAAGCGCGCATATCGGCAGATATAGCGATCAACATTTTCCCGTCTGGCCCGACCTAACTCGGTCATAAAGAATATTGTTGCTAACAAGCTGGTCCAGACGGCAGGATAGTTCTCACGTATTGTACAAGGTGAACGAGATGGAATAAACGTGAGAAATTTGCAATAGCGCTAAGCTATACTGTAGGAGTGAATGTTTCTTGTCGTTACCCTTGTCCTTCCTTAAACGACGTGAAACGACGGAATTTGAAGTTTAGAGGAGGGCGTGAAGACCCGGAAATAATAAATAATAACCTCCTCGTAGCTTCGTAAGCTCCTTATTTTCTTTTGGGTTGGGCGAGCAGGGCTGCATGTGTCAAGTGATAAAAGCTTTCGTTTAATATAATTGATCACTTATTTCTGATCCAGGGTCTGTTACTAGCGCACGATAGACTGGCCTTTAGAGAGGCTCTTCCAAGTGAAGAAGACGTTCAAGAATTGGAGTTCGAACAAGATCAGCCGCAAGAACCACAGCCAGTTGCAAACGAATATTCACTGGTGGAAGAGGACAACATGAAGGTAGTGAGAATTGACAAAGCAACTGAACCTTTAGGAGCAACTGTCAAGAATGCTTATGGCTCTGTATTGATTGGAAGAATTGTCAAAGGCGGCGCAGCAGATAAGTGTGGTAAGTAAAACAACAAAGCCAGCCGCAGTTTCTGGGAATGTATCACAAGTCAGCTGCATTGTTCGAGTTCTCAGAGTTAAAAAGATTGCCCTTGGGTCTTATTTGCGTTCGAGGAGAACGCATTCTAATCCTGTAGTCTCTCGGGATGTCCCTCGGGTGTCGATCGTGATGCCATACGATTTCAGCGTTTGGATGCCATCTTGTTCTGGCACAAACGACATCGATCTCGTGTGATAGTGTTACGGCTTGCCCAAGGGAAGTCAAGTCCTGTTGGAAGGGGGTAATACCTGGATGGGTGACCATTCTGTAAGACCGCGTGCTCTACACGTTGGGGAGTCACGCTGTTTGGCCAGCTAGCAAGAAAGACTACTGATATCCCACAAAACTGATATTGAATAATAACACATGTATAACTATTCCATAATTGTTTTCAAGAAAAGTATTAGCAACGAGATAACAGTCAAGATACTTATAATGTAATACCTTTATTACTGAATAAATATTGGGAAAGGGTACAAAACGATTCTCCCAGAAATGTAAATGCTTCATCGATCACAAAACAGGAATCGAACGCACCTCGCTAATTCTTGATTACTGCTAGTAATTTAGTTTTTCAAAAGTTCAAAATCCTTCGTTCTTCTGTTTTCCTTTGGTGATTCATTTTAACTTGAGGAGTGACTTAGGAAAATCAAGGTGACGAAAAAGCTAAAATATGCACCAACAAAGGAATGATGGGGGATCTTTTTCGTTGCCAAACTGTGTACTGAGTTGTGGATAAATTTTGTATCTGCAAAGCGCAGAATCAAGGGCACTTTAAGCCAGTTCTGTTAGCCTGTAGGTGTCTGTTCAGTGGTGTCAATGTTGGTAAGAGCGTAACGACATCCTGTTTCCTTGCAATCGCGGCGGGATTAAGTCAAATGGCCCTCACAGGTGGAAGAAGCTATGTGCTGATTTTGTGGGGTTGGGGGAGGGGGGGCGTTAAAGCGAAAAAACAAAATCTTCATAGCAGGGTCAAGATTCGGTACAAATTCAGACCACTTTAAAAATAAGGTCCACGCTAACCCTTCCCATATTAAATGACTTCATCGCCATATCTTATTTTTTCATATCTTAGGTCTTCTCCAAGAAGGCGACGAGATCCTCGAAATCAATGGAGTAAATATGAGAGGGAAAACTGTCGCTGAGGTCTGCGAGTTACTGGCTGATATGAACGGTACGCTGACGTTTGTTCTGAACCCAGCAAATCGGCCCCGTGTTCCCTCGGACAGAGAGGTGCACGTGCGTGCAAATTTCAACTATCAACCGTACGAGGATGAATTAGTACCGTGCAGGGAACTGGGTCTAGCATTCAGACGAGGTGATATACTCCATGTTGTCAATCAGGAGGATCCTCATTGGTGGCAGGTTAGTGACGTCATGATTCCATGGTTTTTGGCTTAGCTCAATTGGTAAAGGTATGGCTTTTGTAGGAACAGGTCAATCACTAATGTTTTGAATATTCGTAAAACGCAGCACTGTCAGAGGGACGAGAGATTATGCCCGATCCTTCTTTCCTCCCCTTTTAGCAGCTTCTGTGGTTGAATTATTAACATTAAGGACTTGACTTTACTATACCTTGTGGAGAAGACGTTTAATTCAGTCAAGAGTTGTTGTTGTTGTTTTGTTTTAGGCGTGGAGAGTTGGCGAGGAAGGCAAAACTTTAGCTGGTCTAATTCCATCCAAACATTTCCAACAACAGTAAGTTGAACTTGGTTTGCTTCGTTTGGAGTTGGGGTACCAACCCGTAATGTATATCTAAAAGGACTTTCGTTTTGCAACCATATAAGGTGGCACACGTTACTCGCCTAATTACTCCTTAATTTATAATTTCACATGTGAAATTACAATGTTGCCATGGCAACTTTTCCTACAGGGCCAATAGACCTTATTCACGATAGCCGCCATGTTGGACTTGCCTTTATCATGCAAATTAGCTACACATTTCTGAGGGGGCAAACAACACAAGTTCGAGAGATTATCACGAACATCTTAGCCACACAGATGATTTGTTTCACGTTCATTAAATGTTTATCACCTAAGTAGTAAAATAGAATGCTTACAGAAGTTATTTCGATGTTTTTTTAGTGAGAAATGAGCAGATAACAAAGTAGAAAGTCAAAATGTTGGAGGCAATCAAAAGATATAAAATTATTATAAAAGGTACTTAATTCTAAATTCTAAAATGTACTTTTAGCAATGTTAATTCGATATTTCGAAGAGCCGATTTTCCGCAATTTGCCTTTATTCCAATGTTTGCCCCCCAGCATAACACATGGCTAATTTGCATGACAATTTGAAAACCAACATGGCGGCTATCGTGAATAAGGGCTATTGTGTCGTCAGGCGAGCCCCACACGACCCAAGCCACCACTCGTTTTTTCACAGTTGTTTTCGTTTCACCGACTAGCCTGGAACATGCTACATCAAAATATAATTTCGCGTTATTTTAATAATTTCGTTAATGTTCCAATTTGTTCTCGTGTAAATTGTACAGCAAGTATCGTGTAATTGAACTGATATAAACGGCATGGAAGCATGATTAAGAATTAAACATCTGTTGATGGGTGTTCAAGTCCTCCACATTACCGCAAATGTGGTCATTTCTCGTCGTCGTTAGAAACTAGGGAGCTTAAGCCCGGACGTTTTTGAGATGCGGACGGCAACCGGAAGTGAGCTGTTTTCCCTTTTAACTTGTCTTCACACAAACACATTTACATTGCTAGGTATCTTTTCTCCATTACAGATGATTCGTATAAACATCTGGGTGACACCACTGCCCTGGCACGCGAAATGTTCTCTTCTGGTTGCCGTCCGCGTCTCAAAAACGCGCGTGCTTAAGCTCCCTACTATTGAACGTACGCGCTGAGCGTGCAGAGGCATTGGTTTTGTTCATGCAACCTATTGTTTTTTGACTGAGTTGTGAAGTTCTCTTTCTTCGCCACCGTCCAGGCCCAGGTTGCTCGAAGCATGGTTAACGCTAACCAGCGTTAAATACTATGGAAACCTGTGGGTTTTGATACCTTTTAACCAACGGTTAGCGCTAACTCGGCTTCGTGCAACTGCCGGGCCCCTGGTCAAGTAAAGGGAATATTTAACATTAGTAGCAATTTATAGTGTCATATGACTTGAGGGAAATATCTGAAAATATGCTGGTATCCTTGTCGACAGGAAAGAAAGTATGAGAAAAACAGCTCGAGAAACAGAGACAGCGTCCAAAGAAAGTAAGAAGATAAAATACTTCATGGCGTAGATATTTTGTTAAAGATTTTTGCAAGGCAAAGTAGTTTGTTTTAGTCCTAACGTTTGCTTTCCAATGTCCTCCTTTTCTTTAGACAAAGGATGCCTCTGCTTCAAACGAAAACGAAGAAAAAAAGTTCTTTACAATGCACAGCATAACGAAGGTTAGCGATTATTTGCAAGTGAGCATTGCTCATCATCACGTGCTCGTGCGCTTTCTTATGCACTTTTTCCACGTGCACTTGCCCGCACACTGCGAGATACACGTGCAATTAACGAGTCTGTTGAAGTGCTCTAATCGTTAAAACCCCCCTCCCTCCCACTGAGATAATTCCTAATCACCTATGGTTATTTTAACTTCAAAATTTCAGTTGTAATGTGCTATGACATTTAATAAAACCAAGTAAAAAGTCATTTGGCTCACTGCTTTGTTTCAAAGGCTCCTTTGCAATGCAATACGTCTTTCAAAACTGCAAAGCTAAGCAGTGTGTTCAACTAGCAAGCGACTGCCAATTTCGCTAGCTCTTTTTAGCTTCTTCGACCTGTTGGAAGCGAGGGGTCAGCGTAAAATATATGCTCTATGCCGGTAAACTGTAAACTAAGCCTTTTAAAGGTTAAAAAAAGAGATTTATGCTGAGCAAAGTCACAGGGATGTCCACAAGCCAAAACACCACGTTTTCCCCGCGAACTGCGTCGTCACAAGACCTCTTTACAGTTGTTGCCTGATTTACCTGGCCTTTAAATGAAAGTGAGGCTGGTGTTGACCTTGTTATGATACACACCTCCCTCCTTTTCTTATGTTAATGATGTTGTTGTCATACTAATTAGTAAGAATTTACATAAGAAAAGCAGTGAGGTTTCTATCAAAACAAGGTCTACTCCAGCTTCACTTTCATTCATAGGCCAGGTAACTAAGCACACAACTGTAAAATGGACTATTCATGTTTGTAAATTTTCGTCTCAATTGTTTGATGTGTTTTTTACTCGGTAGATTATGTCGCGGACGAGGTTCTGACGTATGAAGAAGTAGCGCTCTTAGAACCCGACCCGCAGAAAAAACGTCCGGTGGTGCTTATAGGTCAGTATACTTGTATAAAGTTTTGTAATTCTGGTATAATTTCACTATCTTTATATTGGTTTTGTGTGATCTTAAGAGATCGCTTAGGTTCCGATATTTTGCTAGTGTTAAGAGTGAAAGGACATTCAAGTTTTGCATCATGAGCGCGCGCATTTGAAGGTGCCGGGTTGCTCGTTGGTTTTGAGTGCGCTTCTAACTCAAAAGTTGCCTACGTTTTTGTCGCGTTTGAATGAAATTAGTGGAGGTTGCGAAAAGATTCTACCAGTCTCGGGATCATTTTGGAGTATTTTAAAGTTGCTAAAAATGATACTTTTGACCGCGTGATTATGAGGATGGAAAGTGAGGTTGAATGCAATTCTGTCATTCTTATCCTTTTGTGGCGTTTGTATTGCTGACTGTCGATCAAATTGTTGGGGACGATGATGGCCCGCTTTTCCAGCAAATCAGAGGAGATGTACCAGTTTTTTCGAAAAACGTGGCTATCCTGTCTCTTTGGTCAAAGCGGGTCATCATCGTGCCCAACAATTTGATTTCGTCCAAACAAGAAAGTGCTTCCCACGGGCAGCAGGTCGATTTTCCATGCCAACAATGGCTACTGTAACAAAACTTGTGTCTTTTCTTCCAGGTCCTGATAGAGTTGGTCGTAAAGAACTAAGACAAAGGCTGATTCTCTTTTCTCAAGAAAGATATGCTGGGGTAGTACCTCGTAAGTAGCGTTCGTCATAAAAGGAACTGTTGCTCATTAAATAAAACGTAAAATTTCTCTTTTTTGTTCGTTGAATAAATCTTCCGTTCAATTTTCTGTGGTTGTAGCTATTTTACTCTTATATCTGTATGACTAGCTTAAACTACGTCAACTGCTCGCCCGTCTGCCACAGTTAAAAAGTGCATCAATCAATTAACTCATCTTAGAGAAGGTGGAAGATACACTTCGTTGATTTAAAGATCACCCAAGAAGGATTGCGACAATTAAAAATGAAAAAGTGCAACTCGTAACAATGACACGAAGTTCCCCATCATTCTAGTTCATTTAACACGCTCATAATTATGTATCAGCACATTGATGTCACATTAATTCTGTCTTAATATGAAGCGTTGTCTTTTCCTCAGATACCAGTAGACCGAAAAGACCGGAAGAGGTAAACGGAAGAGATTACTATTTTGTGCCGCAATCCGCATTTGACCTGGATATAGTGTCCAATAAGTTCGTGGAACACGGCGAAATCCATGGTTATTGTTATGGAACAGCTCTGGACTCAATCAGAAGAGTGGCCAACTCTGGAAAATATTGTATTTTAAATCTTAATTGCGAGGTATGCGAGTTTCTAATCAGCTTCCATATAGATGTTTACTGGTTTGAAGTTCATCCACAAGAAATTTCTACCCACTGGCTGACTGACTGACTGACTGTAGGACGGAGTACCTGACTGACTGGCTGGCGGATTGACTGACTAGCTTTCTGGCTGGGGCACTGAATGACTGACGGACTACTCACTCACTCACTCACTCACTCACTCACTCGGTCTCTCGCGCACTGACTCGCTCACTCATTCACTCACTGAATGACCGACAGGCAGACTCCCTCACCGGCGCGCTGACCAGCTTCCTGGCTGGCGCACTGACCGACAGACTGACGGACAACTGTACTCACCGACCGTCGTACCGATGACTGACTGATTGATTGATTGATTGATTGATTAACCGACCGTCTGACTGACTCACTGATTCATTGATTGACTAACTGGCTGGCTCACTGACTGACAGGCTGCATGAGTGACTGACTGACTCATTGACCTGCTAATTTGATTGCTAGGTGACTGAGTTACAGACTCGTCGACTGATAAACTTTGATTTTATTTTATCAGGCCCTAAAAATACTCATGGCGTCAGATGTCAAACCTTACGTGGTTTTTATACAACCGCCTCCTTATGATAGAATTGTCCAGCTTAGAAGAGGAAAAGTGGATCCTTTTAACCCTAAACCAGATGCCCAAATGAATGTAAGTGTTATTTGGCGAAAAAGTGTTTTATCGGCGAAAGTGCATATATTCGCAAAATAGTTGACACTTTAATAAATTGATCATTAAATTGTTGAGATATAAAGAGCGCAGTCATTTAGAACAAAGACCCGTTTTGTGCTTTAAGTACGATCGCGTCGAATTTGATTGCTCAATTCTCGCCGGTAAGCAAGTAAACCACCCGCGGGAAAGATGATTGCTGTGTAAGGTCTTCCAAAGACTTTTCACTATTATTCTTTCCACCAACATCATACATGGCCGCTATTTAACCTCCTGATCATATTTGCAGAACGCCGAACTCCACGAAATGGTCGAAAAAGCGCAAGAAATGGAGGAAAATTACGGGCATTATTTTGATAAAACGATCGTGAACACGGATTTGGAGAGAACGTTCGATGAACTAAGACAAACCATCGAGAAACTTGATGTCGAAGCTCAGTGGGTTCCAGCTTTCTGGGTACAAGAGAGCCGAGCCATTTTGTAGCTCGCAACAACGATTGCGGAAATGGAGAATACATGCGTGATATGACGTAAATTTCGCACGAAACAGCCGCAAAACACAATCAAGAACAGGCAAAGCAGCGGATGGTATTTCTTTCACACAAGGACGCGTTAGAAGAGAAATGTTAGAAAGGAGGTTACGGTGGTCCTGACATGACGTGATTCATCTAACTATATTATATAAAGTTATTAACAAAAGTATTTTTAGTCGAGCGACATGTTTACGCAAGAAAAGACAAGCAGGTCGAGGGTGAGCCATATTACAACTGAATCTGCGTATATTTGGACAAGTTACAGTAATATTTTTTTAACAAATGTTTAATAATT
Source organism: Montipora capitata (assembly GCA_949126865.1). Classification (NCBI taxonomy): domain Eukaryota; kingdom Metazoa; phylum Cnidaria; class Anthozoa; order Scleractinia; family Acroporidae; genus Montipora; species Montipora capitata. Next base: position 35,809,112 of record OX421455.1, on the reverse strand, counting down.
ACCTCAACGGAATTTAAAAATAATCCATTCCCGATGTAAATATTCTTTTACCGGAGTATCGTGAAACCAACTTACTCGTTTTGAGCTGATTTCTACCAAATTTATAGTCACGTAGACTACCTTTTGTGAGATCTTTTTATGCAACTCACAGATCAAAATTAACCTGAGCTATTGGGTGAAACAGTTTAAAATTGATTTAAAATTGAAGTTAAACTGGAAATATCCCCATGGCTTGGATTTTTGTGCCATCTTTGTTTCCTCTTTGTAAATTCATTGGTTACAAAGAGTATTAATTGAATCAATATTCTGTTAAAATGGACATATTCACTTCGCAAGAATTATAGGTTTCTTAGGGCCGATTTACACGGTACGACTTTGTCGCATGCGACAACGGCTTACGACAAGCCCACGACATGATTTACGATTGTTGTGTACGTCAGAAATAATGTCGTAGCATTTTAAAACATGTTTTAAAACGCTGCGACAATCGTAAGTTATGTCGTAGGCCTGTCGTGAGCTTGTCGCATGCGACAAAATCGTATCGTGTAAATCGGCCCTTAACAACATAAATTGTCACAAGCTGACGTAACTGTAAGATTAAATCATTAACATAAGCTGACGGTTGTCTTTCCTCAGGCCTGGTCGAGTTGCTCGACGTTTGTTCCGTGTTCAGGCCTGGCCAAACGCGCGCAACATTTCAACGCAACATCTTGCAACATTGTTGGCTACCCTGTTGCGATATGTTGCGATACGTTGCAACGGGTTGGATGATGTTGGATCAAATTT
>OX421455.1:35770826-35803326 GCA_949126865.1 Montipora capitata | reverse complement strand
TGAGATCCACAAACATCTGTGGCAAGTGACAATAAGTGAGAATGTCAAGGGAAAGTCAATCAACATCAGGGCAGAAGGGTGGGGAAAACCGTTCAAGTTGTTCGGAGGTAGGCCCAGTGATGAAAAGAGCAACATGGCAATTCACTGTAATGTTCATGAAAAAGTAAGGACCATTGACTTCATTGAAAAATTGTCCTTATTAAGGATGGTGCCAACTAATTCAAAGATATTTTTGCATGGTTTACTGAATGTGCGGGAAAAGCAGATCTTAACAAGTGTTATTGAAATCCAAAAAGAAAACTGGGGGTAAACACGTATTCTTCCAATAATTAATCAACAATATTTGTAAAAAGCTTTAAAATACAAAGCAATGTATGGTGTTCTCTTCCAAATTGAAACTTTATTATCACTGAAAAATGCGTGGTTACCCCCAATTTTCTTTTTGGATACCAAGAGCACTTGCTCTAACTTCTCCACATAGTTTTAAACCATGCAAAAATATCCCTGTAATAGTAAGCACCACCCATAGGAAACCCGAGAATCTCGAGATGCGTAGAACGTACGCGCAATAACAATGGTAGGCACCGTCCTTAATTCCAGGATATTTGCTTAAAATTAACCTAGTGACAAGCTGAACTCCTGCACAAGCTTTTCTTGTTGTCTTGTCTCTATAGATCCAGGTCTCTTTCTCCTTACTATGCTGATGGCCTCTGCTGCACTGCAGTGGGTTGTTTTCACAAGGTAACAGGCTAACATTGTCCCAACTCTGCCAAAACCAAATTGGCAATGTACTGCTACAGACTAAAAGTGAATGAAAATAATAATAGTATAAATAGTAGTAACAATAACTGTAAAATAATAAGAACAAACAATAATAGGGAGCGAGGGAGTGAAGAAGCCAGTGAGTTGAAGAAACTGTGGAACATTCATGTGAAGGTTGTACCCATAGTGATAGGAACATTAGGAACAAATATACCAAAAAAGTTAACTGATAGATCAAAAGACTTTGGTGTTGAAATTTGGATTGCAGAAAACAGTGTTATTGCAGACAGCAATAATTCTTTCAAAAGTATTCAAAATTTTAAGGAGACGTATTGTCACTGAACTTTGAGGACAACATTTCCCACTTCAGTGCTTGTAATAATAATAATCATCATAATCATATATCATATATCATATATCATAATCAAAAGGAAACTTTTGAAAACGGAAAAGTGTGGGAAAGTTCAGTTGCTTACGTTGTTTTTGAGCATTTATGTTTGGAAAGGCCAACACTACATGATTAAAATGTTAGACTAAAATTTTTTGCTTTGTTTGTGCAGAGAACAACTTCCAAAATGCATTGGTTGGGGCCTGATTTAAATGACCAAAAGTAATTTGTTAAGATGATGTTTAATAAAACTGTTTTCTGTCTTGGTCAAGGCTTATTCTTTTAACCCTTATGCTATACAAAATTATTGATTCTTGATGACAAATATGCATGTGCACACATCATTACCTTTCCCAGGAATCCACATCCAGGACACCCTGCCAATTTGTTTACATGATCAAACAAAAACCCACTAGTAGATTAGGTACAGGGCCTAAAATACACACCAAATCCCCTTTCCCCTTCGGGTTAACCCATTGACGAGATAAATAGTCTGGCGTTAGACAGAGTAAAATACTAAGTCTGGCCAGTTTTGGCCAGTTCAGGTGTCAAAGGGTAAATTAATTAATTAATTAATTAATTTAATTAATTAATAATGGGGACATAGTTTTTCAGCGAATGATTAACCCATTGACTCCTTGGGGTTCCCCATTGACGAGTAAAATAGTCTGGCATTAGACAGAGTAACATACTAAGTCTGGCCAGATTTGGCCGGTTCAGGCGTCAAGAGGGTTAATTAATTAATGGAGACATTTATCATTAAGAGGACACAATACCTTCATTTACTGCCATCACATAACACCTTTTTTCTGCTCAAGGTAATTTTGGTATAGTGTCCATGATACTGTACCATAAGTTGGCTGCACTGAATGTGTGTTCCAAAATGAACACACATTTTTGCTACCAATTCATTAAAATCTTGTGCAATCAAATGTTTCTTTTTTTACTCCACATATCTTAGTCTTTGTAAATGGTGTTTTCAAGAACAAACATACAGCTAATGAAAAGTGTTACGTAAGAGAAAAATAGTGTTAACTTACCTCCATCAGGTTTGCCTGAGAAATGTATTAGTATGAATCAAGTTAAAAAAGGTCAGCCAGAAATGTAATCGTTTAGTTTTCGTTTGATTCCTGTTTGTTTCATTCATGTAATACATCAGTTCGAGTATCATTTCGTTTTACATGTAAATAAATGTTACAAAAAGAATGAAAATCATAGCAAACTCGCTCAGCCACACGTTCACCCACAATTACAACATTCAAAATGATTTGCCATTGACTAATCGTGAACAATCACAAATCGTTGGGTGCATATCTGGGGTTGCCTTACCCTACAATGTAGTTCCCAAAACTAAGCAATGCTAGTGATTTGTTCCATGGATAACCCTAGAGGTAACTTGATCTCTTGGTCAGGAAAGCCAATGATAAGTCCATTGGGGAAAAAAAAAATCTAAATTATAATATACATTAAGCTAAGACTTGAGTAACACAACTGGTTAGACTATTACCTCTCCTTTCAGATGAGCCAATTCGACAACACTAAGGAACTCGTTTACTTGTGCCATTGAAGGCGCTGTCATGTCGACTATAGGAATATGAGCTTGGACTAATTTCATTCCATACATACACGGTGGAGTTTCCGTCAGAGAAATCAGTTGTTTTACGCCAATTTTGCACAAAAATTCAACATCAGCACGCGTTGAAGGAAATCCAAGAGCTGCTATCTTTCCCTCGATGAACCACGAAAAATTAGTAGGTTCCATCGTTGACAAAAAAAAACTTGGGAATCACCGCCGTTTCTTGGTGTTCTCGACAGGTTTACAGTCCAAGAGATAGCTTTTGAATTCCAAAAGCTTTATCCCACTGTGTATCGCATTTGCCATTATTTTACCGGCTTCTGTATGCGTGTCGGTAGAAATCGCCGTGTTGTGAACTCATCAGCCAATCAAAGACTGTCTTAGATTAAGTTTTAATGCAATGTAACCACGCCGCTTTATTTGCAAGTGAGTTTGAAGTCTGGGCTCCATTGTTTTGGGAATCTTCTCGGGGAAGATGCCCGAACTCAAGTGAGCGGTGGAAATGGAGCCTACAAGAGATGTCAGAAAAAAACTCTCTGACAAGCGGGAATGGATCGATAGTTTTATTCCGCCTTGGCAACACTCCTCTCCATTGTTGGTGCTATGGCAATCAACATTAACTTCCATCCATTGCCGAACAGAACGCTAGAAATGCAAAATCCGAGGTTGAAACTTTAATAAATCTACAAAAATGCCAGAACTCCGGACTGTCTTAAAAACAGTTGATCGACCGCAGTGTGACATTAAAAGTAGGCCCAGTGCCGAGAGAATAATTTCATTGAATGCACCTCTTCTATTGTTATTGGACTAATTGCTACTCGCGTGGTCACCCAGTTGGAACAATAGGATCCTAATTGTGGTCTATATTTCAACAGGAAGCCACTGTTGAAAATAATAACCTATTCAAAACAATGGGAAAATGCATTAAACTGAGTCAATTAAGCGGCGATTTCAGTGCGATTTGACTCTTGGCATGTGACGTATCCAAATTATCTCCTTCTAAAAAAGTCTGCCCGAATTTTGCAGCGATTTACTATTCCCATCTTTACGGACCAAAAATCGCAATATTAGTAAAACCGCCACGAATTCGCAAGAGGCGTTGTTGCCTAACAAGTTTTGCTGTGCTCGCTTTTTGTTATTTCTTCAAATGCACTAGTCTTAATTTAATTTGGTGCATTATCAAAGTTAGATGGTCTGAAAATTATGTTAATAAGTTGATTGTGTCGAGCAGAAGATCTTGACATAAGACTGCAAAAACGATTCATGCGTATACAAATGTTCTCTCAGCTTGAAATCGGTCAACGAAAGGTTTATGATGATGCCGAAAATAAACATCTGAAGTCAAGGAAGTTTGAATTGCCTACCACCTTCGTACTGCCTACAGGTGTATGTTATTCCAAGTATATAGGTCTAGACGCCAGCACGGAACGATAGTTCGGTATTATTTTATACTCTTTCATACTAGGATTTTGAAAAGGCGCACGTGTAATTTTTTATTTTTACTTACTACATCGCGAAAAGAAGGACCGTCACATTTTTAAATAACCACCACAGGCATGCATAAGCTTTTTTAGCCATTTCATCGTTTTCGAAATAGCCTGTTTCAGGCTGCCAGATAGCTCCAGATAATCGAGAAAACAAAAACAACTTCATGTGAAAAACGAGTGCCTCGCCTAGCCTCGACCCAAGCCCCAGTTGTTTTCGTTTTCCAGACTATCTGGGAGCCTGGAAGAGGCTACTTTCGAAAAAATACGACACGCTGATGTCACGAATGTCCGCCTGGCTGACGAAAGGTCAGCACGTGAAAATCACTCGGGAGGTGGTGAAAACTCAGATTCTGGATACAATTTAGATAATCTGTGTTCTTTTCTATTCTGTTCTGCTCTTGGTAACCACCGTTTTACCTGAAGAGCAATGGAAGTTTACCTACGGACAATTATTAATGTTCTTCACAATTTTTGCCAACCATTCTCCCGTTCAGCTGTTTCAGGCTCGCAAAGTGGAAAAGAAGTTAAACGTTTTCAATCGGTTATTTATTTTCTCCTTTTGAGCTTTACCAGTAAGCCTACTAAGAAACGGACCACTTGCAATGGGAATGAATATCTGCGAAAAAGAACTTCAGATTACATAACGTAAACAGGAAACTTCGGGCATTACAAAGCACCTGGGAAATTTTCCATCAATTACCTCTTTCTCGTGAAATATATTTTATAAATATTTTACAAGTATCTTGTTGAGGGTTGTGTTGGGAAAACGTCTTGGAACTACTGATGTCGAAATAGAAATCCTTAGAAATTGCACAAACCAACCCCACAAAATAAAAATGGCCCGTTTCTACAGATGCACACTGGCTACCTTCCGTTGAGTTGTGTAGTGAATTATGAACATATTATATTTACAAGTTCTTCTAAAGTACATTGAGCTCTCTGAACGTAACTTATTTACTCAATAAAATTAAAGGGCAGACACTTCAGACGACTTTTCTTTTTCTTTTCTTGATTTAAAGTGCTATTCAAATTTCATCGTCAAATGTTCCATATTTAAATTTTGCTCGCCTTAATAATTTATGACCGACACTTCTGGCGGTGAATGCACTAATTGCCTGCCTTAATATTCATAAAACATATACTCCCTTAAAATATTACTGACTTTTCTACACCCTCGGGTCCTTGGTTGACAACGCGTTTCCATGATGCTCTGTCAAATTTATGTGTCCGGCCCTCTCGTGTTTCCTGAAAAACGTTGGCCGTCTTTGAGTTTCACACATCTTGAAGACAACTCATTTTGCACGCTACCAGCTGTTACAAATTCAGTCGCGACCATAAAAATAAAATCAGATAAAATTCGCTTGCCACACCAAATACACAAATATCCCTTGTTCGTGGCTTCAGATTTAATCCACATTTAAATTTATAGTTCAGCTTCGTTAATTGCTCGGGAGCTCTTTTCGATCGTGATTCCCATCCAAACTCAGCGAAAATCATTGATGTTTAAGCCAAGAACTGTGTAGGATTTCCCTAGTTTGACGAGTTTTAAAACGTAAAACTGGACATGTAGTAAAGTATGTTATGCTCTCATCCCAACAGAAATCTACAGGAAATTAGGTCTTAAGCGTCCACGCGATTTATTCGGATGCAGTAGTTAGATTCCTTCCGTCTTTCAAACACTGTAATTTCTGTCTCGCGACCAAATCCCCGGTCACTCTGTTTACGTTGACAAGCCAAAGTGTTCTTCGTTTCCTCGTCAAATGTCGTGCAAAACAGGTGCTGATCTCCGACGGTACATTTTTTTCAGCGAGTCAGCCGCCGTTGAAATCTGGTTCAAAAGCGAGTTCATTTCGGTGACTAAACCTTCGGCTTCCTTTTCGCGAGAAGAGTGTTGATTAAAAAACAACGTTGCATATTGCTTTTTGTCCAATCTGTGAAGTTCGCCTTCCGATCCTACCAACTGCGTTTGTAGCAGGTTGCATTCACAATTATGTCCGAGTTTTCTTCTCGATCCAGGTTTACACTCGCACAGGCAACAAGAACCTGTTTTGCCGCATACGCTGGGGCTTCTTAAGACCTGCTTCGTCTCCTCGACGGCAGCGATGAATTCATCCAGAACATTGAAAATATCTTTGGTCGGTGAGTCCATGTTTGTGCTCAGCGAGAAACTTCTTTTTGACAGTAGTGCAATTCTTTGTTTACACTATATCATAGTTCATCTTTTGCGGTAAACACGCTGCCTACGTGATACAAGTAATACAAAGGCGCTGGCGCAATTATGTGACTATTTTTACGTTTTGTGCTTTTGAAGAAAGATGATCATGTGTTTCCCTTTCCCCCAGAGGTCACAACCTTTTGAATTACATAAGTCATGCTTGACCAATGGGAAACCATCAATTATAAATTAATATTTGCGGAATTTCTGAAGTATGAGCTCACAGAGCGAAGAGATTACAGATATCAACAGAGACATCGAGAAAATCGAGTATTAAAAGAGCTTTCGTGATTATTGAACGTCATTCTAATAACCTTTGCCTTTGGCAAGGGTAGTTTTTCCCCGAGGAAATCAGACATGATTGATTGAGGTCTATGTTTCTCTGACAACGACAACATTCGCAGTCGTGCATTTTAAAACCACCTGGCCGTTTTAAAGGGACAATTTCCTTATATGGGATTAACGTCTGAATACCACGATCATTCATCAAAAAGTTGAGTTCCCTTGAAGTGAAGCGGCCCACACATTTGGAAGGAATAAGGCTATAACGCCTTCAAATTGACACATTACGAGGACAATATATACTCCAGAAAAATACGAGGGATAATCATGCAAAGTCTTCCTTCAAATTGTAGCATTTTCTTTGCAAACCGACGGGTCGGGCCGGCCAGTTCTGACAAAAGGAAAAGTTTTCGCCAGAAAAAAAAACTAAAAATTGGCAAACTGAAACAGTACTTACTTACTTTCCATTTTTGCAATCCTGGCAAATTAAATGTCGCATAAAAATTGAGTTCCGTGTCATAAATGTGAAAAAGTATAAAGGAAATTCAATTGTTTGTTTTGAGATACTGGGAAGTGTTTCCGTTTTATGTTAAAAAGGAGGACTTGACTTGAGTTTCTCATTCATTTGTTTTATTGAGGTATTAGCAAATCACTTGCGGTTTTTTTTGTCGAGTCAAGGTCAGTGATTCAAGAAGAAGAGCTTGACATGGTCCTAACAAAATGGTAACACTGTCTCAAAATGAGAGTTTAAAAAAATGTAATTTTCCAACTGTATATTTCTGATATCGTCAAGTCAATCTGCGTCAAATTGTCTTGGTGTATGTGATTATCCACTATTCTAGAAAGTTCCTGTCAAAGTATATTGGCCAATGACATGAGCGCATGATTACCAATGAATAATAATATAAACTTGCGCAAGCTGGGAAATTTGGAGAATTGCTAATTGCAGTTAATGAGACATTTGCTTTTGAGGGTGGAATTCTTAAAAAGAAAAGATGTAAAATAGAGAGAATTTAAATTATTGTTTATATTCTGTGGGTCACGATTTATGGATCGTGACTACGTCACGGTGCTGAATTAAGCAACATAGAGGGATAATTTTTTTGTGCAAGCACAGCGTCACGTCTTTTTCAAAGAAAAATAAAACTACAGTTCTTAGCAAACTGTGTTATTCCCTTGAGCATCATATCTTTTATGCAGCTAGAAAATTTGCAATTGGTGTCACTATTCCGGCGACAGACCATGAGCAATGGAACGAAGCAAGGTCAAAACAACATTTCACAATCGTACCACTTGGCTTCGTGTCAAGTGACGAACAAATAAATATAATGAAGCATGCGCAGTGAGGATTCATATGATGTCTAGAAAAAACGAAGTTTCAAATATTTGATCGGCCGGGAAGTTCGAAAGGTCATGGCAGTTCGTTCGGCAACCCAGTTAGCAGTTGACCAGATCCCAAAAAACGAGTTCAAGCCTACAATCTTGGACATTTCAAATGGAAAATGAAGACCAGCACTCCCCCCAATTTCTATGATGAAAAAATGGCGCATTATGGCGGGCTTCAACTTGCGAGAGGATTCATCAACGAGAACGTCGCAAATTTGCATATTAAGCTATTTTCTTTGCCGTCGCCAGCAAAACAACAACGTGAAATAACCAAGTTTGAAGTTTTGTGGAGGACGTCAGCCAACCTAGTCCCCAGGGCGCTTTTCCCACCTCCAAAGCCAGGGAAAAGCGCCCTGGGGACGAAGTTAGACGTCAGCACTTTGAGATATATTATCATTTTCTCCCCTAAATTAAGCGTGACTTATATCGGTTTCATTCTTGAGGGACTGCCATGGGATTGTCCGCATAATTTGTATTAGTAAATTTTCAGCTCCGACTATTTTCTAGCTTTTTGATTGGCTAAAAAACTCCGACTATGAGCCAATAGTCGAAGTTTTACGTCATATGGAAAATAGTGCGCCAAGATGCTCTTTCCGGACGCTTTGTAAAATTGTGGAAATAAAAATCGGCGGCAAAACCCGGTTTGAGAATTTACTAAAACAATTATTCCATTCGCCCTTGTTGGATATGAAGTGATTATAACCAACTCGCGCTACGCGCTCGTTGGTTATTTTATCACTTCATATCCAACTCGGGCTCATGGAATAATTGTTATATAGTCGCGTAATGATTACAATAGACTGCGAGCAGTCTCCCTTTTGCTCGATCGGCGGATTTCGAGCACTGAGAATTTATATTTTGAGATGGCGTTCCCGTTGCTTTTCAAGATTCGTCTGTTGGGGCAATATAGAGCGTTTTCACGTGACGTCACGGCGGCCATGTTGGTGTTCCAAAAAGAAAGGAATGGCGGCCATGATGGTGTCCTAAACTAATCCTCTGGGAATTGAACTCTATTTTTATGCAAATACTCTCTTGTGTTTCAGTAATCCAATATGGCTGCTGGTCACGTGAGTGAAAACGCTCCATATAGAACGGAAATAATTCTTGTCATCTTCTGCTATCATGACAACACGGACTGAGTAGTATGGAATTTGGAAAAGTTGCTTGCTCTAGACCCCGTTCCCTATTAGAGTTTTAATAAAAATGTGTCCGGTAATAAATTTGGAATAGCATATTGTGAATGATGAAATTCTCAAAAATGTCCCTTTGGGAAAGGAAAGAAAAGGAAACGAAGGAACTTTATTTACTATCTAGTCCTTCTAGCGCTGAAGCGTTAATTGGGGACACTGTAAACTGAAATTAACAATTAACGCAAATCAAGTCAAATGTTGGTTATTGAGGAGAGGGGAAAGCGGCCGAGTATACCCGGTGGAGAAAAACCTCTTTAAGTTGTACGAAATAGTCCCACACTCTCCTCCTTTCGATACCGTACAGACACAGAAAAAATGTTTGCCCAAGTTCGTCCCAGACGGATTATGCGTCTTATACAGTTCGTCCCGTCTTTACACTAGTCATAAGACGGATAACACGAGAGAAGCATAATTCGTCTCTAGTGTTAAAACAGCCAATGGTGAGTACCGCATTTAAATGGTCTCTTTTACTTTGAAACAACCACAGGAGATTAAATAAATTCATAAATTTGCTTTCTTGGTCTCTTCCTAAAATAAGCGAAATCAAAAGAGAAATCTTTCAATGGGGAAAATGTTCGGATAATTATGTCCAAAACTTTAAGCTCGGGCTTACTGGCGTAAAGGCTGCCACGCCCCTGCAGGGTTAAAGTTAAGAAAAAACAACAACAAAAAGAACAAGGTGACACACCATAACACCAACCCGGTGTAGCCAACAAATCACGCATGAATACAACCATTTCAAACAGCTGTCCATTGCTGCCAATTGGCCGGGTAAAATGCATATGGTTGTGCTCATGCGTGATGTGTTGGGCACACCAGGGACCACACCAGAGGTTGGTGTTATGGTCTGGCACCTTGCTTTTCTCGTTTTGTTTTGTTTTTCCTTCATTTTGCAGTAAAGTAGTTGTTTAATGAAATCAGTCTAGTTATTATTTTGCGGCTGCCATCATCCGAAAAGTATTCTTTTGATTTGCAAGAACTCAGAAAAGGACTTGCTTAAAATAGCGGCTTGTTTGCTTCTGGGTATTGAAAAAATAATAAAATAAGATAAAACAATAAGAACATCACCATAACTTTCCTTGGTTGCGCAATAATATAAAATTTTTCAGATCATGGAATCTGTGACTCTCAGCGTAGCTGGCGAGTGATGGTGAATATGTCAGGCCCGCTTGCTTAGCGCTAACCCGAGTTAACTGCCATGGCAACGAAAGTACTATTTATAATTCAGTGTAATATAGGACTGTTGCTCGACGCTCAAGTTAATTTGCCAGCTGACAAACCTTCAATGCTTTTCCCTTGCCAAATTCAAATTATTTCAGTCAACAGCATGCCTACGCACTCAAATTTGATGAGAATAGGGCCGTTTATACGAGAGAAAATAAGCCGCGGCTTACATAAGACGCGAACACCCCGTATAAATGGTACAAAATCTACGTTCACGGCTTTCTCAAGTCGCGGCTTATCCCGGCCTGGGAGTTTATACTCGTATAAATAGTTCCTTTCGCGTATTATGTACGCCGCGGCCAGAGTAAGTCGCGGCTTATTTTCTCTCGTATAAACGGCCCTATTGTGCGAATTAATGTGCTTCGTACCTTCGCTGTTGGAAGCGGGAAAAACTTGTTGCATTGTTACACTTAACGGTTAAACTATTCTTCGCAAAAATATAAGCAAGATTAGGCTAACTCGTTCAAATTTACATATCACTTCAAATCGATTATATTTGAAGCTTAAGTTGGCAGCTCTCCTGCGGACCAGCTGAATTGAAGACCAAAATGGAGGGCGGCGTTTCTTTTCTTTCGCAAACGAAATTATTTGTGTCTTGCAGACCACACAGCATGGGAGATTCAGTTGTTATCCAATCATTTGACCGAGATATCAGTCTTGATAAGCGAGTCAAAGCGAAAGATATTATATGATACCCCTAGGGACCTACGATGCGTTAAACAGCTAGCGCAATAACAACCGATACCAAGACACTTGGCCAGCGATAACTTCATGTAGAGTCTAACCAGTGTTTGCGTACACCGGTGCACACGATTGAATCATGATTACGTTCTTTATTTGTTTAGAAGGCAGGCAGTCTTCCACGAAACCGTGCAGGTAAGATATATTTTCTTCTATTCTGCTTTAGTGAGAAAGGTTTGAACAGCACAAGCATTTTCCCTGATTAAATGAGTTGAATAAATCTCTTCCATGGCATCGTCTTAGGCAAGGTGAAAAGTATCAACCTCTCAATTAATACACCTTACCTTCGGAAAACGAGGCGAAACACGATTTTCCAGAGGATAACAACACTGGCATAGTTTTTACTTCACACTGTGAGAACTTGAAAAATTGTTAGCTGGATCGAGCGGTGAATAAATAAATATTAACTGGGTTTGAATGCAGTCGATTACTGAAATTGAAAAGCAGCCTCTTCGTTTTCGTTTTGACTACGAACATGGCTTGGTTAGATGCATCTTTCTCGAGCTAATCACGGATGTACTGAACTATTTCTTTTTCATTTTGTGCATTTTTAACATGCATCCATTTCACTGATTATCCTCAATTTCGATACAGCACCTTGGCAGTAGTTAGCTGAAAACTTAAATATCTAGTACTCTTTTTCTCCAGTTGGAAAAAATCCGCCATAATTTGTTTTACGCTTACTATTGTTCTTTGGTTTTGAGATATCATGTTGTGTTTCATTTTTGAAACGGCGATAATTTCCGAGTACACGCCGCCTACACGTAGATAAAAGTATGCTTGGCACGAAAAACGCAATGGGTCTCTCTGTGCGATGCTTTTGTTCTGAAGAAGGTTTGGCTCGCCACATATCCGCTTTTTTTCTCTACGCTGGGTGCACTTTTCTTCAAAACGCGTGCACAGGAAACAACTTTGTGACTCCCTTGATTTTTACGAATATATGCGAGAGAGTTTTTAGAAATCGATGGTTGTGAATTTTACAAACTCGGTTTTAAAACTGTTGCTACAAAAGGATGGTGTCTACAATTGTTATTGCGCATACGTTCTGCGCATCTCGAGATACTCGAATTTCGTATGGGTGGTGCTTATTAAGACAGGAATATTTTTGCGCGGTTCACAAAAGTATGCGGAGAAACAAGGACTTGGCAAGTGTTCTTGGTGTCCATTTGAACTTTCTTTTTACAAATATTGTTGATTAATTATCTTCGCAAAATGCGTGGTTACTCCCAAATTTTTTTTTGGATTTCAATAACAGTTGTTAAGATCTGCTTTTCCCACATATTCAGTAAACCGCGCAAAAATACCTTTGAATTAGTAGGCACGAGCCTCGTTGAGTGGCGTGGCGGGACGGGACGGGACCTGACCCGAACAGTTAGATCACGACTCACGAGAAGTAATCCTCGCACTAAACTGGACAATTCACGCAATTGTCCGGACTGATACCAAAACAAAAAAAAGAGGTTTTCCATTTTTTTTTCTGAAATTGGAAATTCTTGACAAGTTTTTGTAGCCCCTAAAGCAGTTCAATTTAGTTCCCCATTTATAACAAGCGTGGCAAAGTTAAATGTATACTTTTTCAGTATAATCGTTTATTTTGCAGATGTTTGAGTCTGTTGTAGAGCTTCTCTGCTGTGGTATGGACGTACAAGTTAAGATTCAAGGTTGGTGAAGATGTTCAACAACTCAAAGCTTTAACGATTTTCTAGCGCTCTTGTCCTAAAGGTTTTTTGGTGACAAATGAAAACGCTATTGGACAAAAACCGTTGCTTTGTCGGCTGGAAATATTGGGTGGCTTAAAAAAATAAAATAAAGGAGGCATTTCTTGAATTATTTATAATCTATGATAATGTATTCACAATAAAAATCAAAATTACCGTTTACAGTCCTGCGTCGAAATTGCGACGTATCTTGCACCGTTTTTGCATTACTGATACTATTAAATGTAGTTAAAAGAAATACGTCAGGCCTTCCGAGTCCAGTTAAACTTTGAATATCACTAATGTTGGTTTTATTGTAAACCTATTGACAAAATGTATTCTCGCGGAATATTCTATATATTCCCTCCTCAGATCTAAAAATGGATAAATTTAAAACTGTGCCAAAACACAGGAATGCTTCTATCCTCCAATTCAAGTTGACGGGCTTTCGTGTTACTCTATCGAAAATACTATTGCAGGACAGAAAGGTTTGTCACATGATAGAAAGAAAGCTACCCTCTCGAGAGTTGACTGTTTTGAAGTTATAGCTCCAGCGTTGAATATATTTGTTTATGAAATGCCATCGACCAATTAGCAGATAGAATTCGTCAAGCGTGTAGAATCAAACTTTAGCAAACGCTAAGCACATCCGAGGAAACCGTCTAGATCTACTCAGGCAAAAGCGTCTTTCGATTGTCGGATGGGCTGCCCTCAGCTGCCATCCTAAATGATGCGTCCACTTATCGTTTGCCTTGAACGAAGAAATTCGAAAGTCTGCGATGTCTAAATCGTCAAGAATACGCCGTAAGTAAACTGGAAGAAAATCATTCCAATCGTTCTCCAACATTTTTCGTTGGTTTCAGTTAGCAGTTGGAATGGTTTTCGTTAAACTTCAACCAAGCTTTTATCGGATTGTTGAGGAATTATTAACTCTGTTTATATTTATCCATAAAAATTAATCAGCTGAGATCTACACGCAAGTGCACTTCGAAATACGGAGTCACGAGGCTGACGTTGGCTAAGGAACTTCAAACACCCATTAATTTGACCGTGAAAGAACAAATGTTTTTTGTGTTTCATTTTAGTGTTTACACCAAAACGTTTCTCAATCGCTAAGACGTAGAATGAATATTCAGTCGCCATGTTTGAAATAAGTAAATAAATTTATTTTCTCACTTAACCCAGGGCAAGCGTATGGCCAGAAGAAACCATCACTGACGGTTGTCCTCAAGCGTGTTTTAGAAGGATATCCAGACGGAGGGCAGATACTGAAGGTAAAATCCTTGAAAAGTCAACAATCCTTTCTGAAAATTACCTGCATGACTCGCAATTTCTAGAAACTCATATATGTTAATTTTATTAGTTTGCCTTAAAGAAACAAAGGTCAAAGAAGTGGATTGCCTGAGATAAACAAATGGGCATTTTTTGATTTTGTCATAGTTTATCTATTACGACTCTTATTCAAATATTTTACTTAAGAGAGAAAACCTTAACATCATATGATGGGTCTTTCTGGAGGTACTAGAGAGCATTGTATTTTTGGCCACTTGGGATTAGTCTTTATTTGGAGATGTTTTGTTTTCTGTCTTTTGTTTCACGTAATCTGTGCTCCCGGGCCGGTACCCCAAGGAATGTTGCACTGTAAAATCATATCGCGGAACTAAAATTCCCATTGTTTTGGCAGGACTGTAACATTTGCATATTGTCGAGTAAGTCGACTGATTAAATACATCACTTACTTCCAAGATATACAATAAGTCGGTCGAATTTTAGCGACGTTTTATCGGCTTCTTCAGTTAATTTTGTTGTCAATCAAACTGTGATAGATTTGCGGCTGCTATACAAACAAAGCAAGGAATGTGAAAACAGTACGTGCAGACTCTGTAGCGTTTTGATAATTAGCACCATTTGAAAAGACCTCGGTTAACAAAAGATGTTTTGATCGGATATGCTTGCCCCACTTGTGCATGCCATCCATTTAGGCTTCATTAGTTGCGCAAGCACAAGTATTAGGCATAAGCATAAAAAACTCCTCGAGATTTCTTATTAAGATTTTAAAGCTTCATCATCTGTCGGCTGCAGAGAAGGCGACTACAAGCTTCCTCCAACCACAACGCTCCTGTGCCAATTCAGACAGCTTGTCCGGGCCAATCATGTTGTCTGTCTGCCAATAGGTGTTGAATGTAACTGAGAAACAGGGTTCGTTGCCTTCCTGGTTTCCTCTTCCCATGTGGTGGAATATACAGTGCATACTCCTTGCATGCCTGCCATTATCACGCATCCTAAGTACATGGTCCAGAAACCTTAGTTGACGAGTTCTGACATTTTCCACTAGCGGCGCAGTCTGCTTTAGATCATAGATGGTAGCATTGGACACCCTATCAATTCTCTTGATGTTGAGCATAATTCTATAACATGAGGTACCAAAGGCATTGATCTCGCTTTCCATAGCTTTCGACAGGACCCACGACTCACAACCATATAGAAGGACAGTGACACAGGTGGTATTAAATAACTTGATCTTGGTGGAGATTGAGATGCTGGGGCATCTCCACAGACGTTCCAGCTTCCAAAAAGCTGTCCATGCAAGCCCTTTCCTTCTCTTGAAATCCCCACTACTTTTAAAGCTTATACAACCGTTACTTTTCAAGATCAACGTTTGGGCGTACAAAACGTCAAGTTGTGAGTGAAAATGAGAATTGTAATATTTATCACAGCTGTATGTTTAGCGTTTCTGATCCAGTTAATATGGACGAAAAACAAGGGCATTTACGATGCCTCGTCATAGGCACAAGATCGTACACATACAGAGGGCGTATATCTATGGCAAATTGCTCATTTAAAATGGTGGACGAGGAATTCCCGACACATGCAGTGTTTACTGATTGGCTAGAAATATTATGCTTACGCTCATGCGCACCTTGTCACCACACAGCGACATAAACACGAGCATTCAATACATAAATCCCATAATACACCTCTTCTACCCCCAAAAATTTGCATAGGCATTGTTTTCGATTTCTCTTGGGACATCTTCATGTCCCAGGGGAAATTGCAAACAATGATTATAAAAGAGGTGTATTATGGGATTGTGCAAGTAGTGAATAGCCGTAAACACATGCATCATGAATGATATCAAGACCTTTCGTTCTTCTTGTGCTAACTCTCTTTTTTTGTGTCGCGACTGTCCGCCTCACTTGCGAGTAAGCGTGCTAATGTGTTTTGCTTGCTTCGTTGGTGTGGAAGGGACATCGCGCCACGTATCGCTAGTTCCATGACGAGATTAAACAACGGTGTTTGATTTGAAGGAATACGTCAGTCGGGTGTCCCATTTGTCTAAAATTCGTAAACTGGGATTACTTGACAAAATGAACCTAACCGGCGCCATAAGTACTTAAGACGTGCAATGCGGAACATGACCTGTTGAAAGACATTTTTCTCCAAAGCAATGCACGAGCGTTGCATTAAAGACGGGTGGGCGAAATTGAAAGAAGTGTGACAGGGTTCTGTTTGTGTGTGACAGAGTAGCGAGGAGGCATAGAGTCCCTGTTACTTTGCCCCAGGCTCACAAGCAAACATCTACAGTACGTGAAACCTATTTCCCTTTTCCCACGCAGGAGCTGATTCAGAATGCAGATGATGCTGGTGCAACGGAAGTGAAATTTTTGTTCGACTCGCGTGACAATGCCTTTGGAACAACTTCTCTGATCAATGTTGGTTTATCAAAGTTTCAAGGTCCTGCTCTATATGTTTACAACAATGGATTATTCAAAGAGCAAGACTGGATTGGAATTGAGAGCATCATGCAAGGATCCAAGAAAAAGGACCCAGTGGCGGCTGGTCGCTTTGGAATTGGTTTCAACTCCGTCTATCACGTGACAGGTACGCCTAAGTACATTACATTACATCTCTCCTCTGCACTAAAACTAATCGGCTGTAAGTCATGAAATGAACTTGCCCCTTATTATATGCGCCTCCCTTTCACTAATTGTCATTCAGCTCTTCCATTGCTCATAACCAATCATCTGAAGAGTAGCTTTAGAAAGGAAGGTTTGGTGCTGTGGAGCAATTAGTCGAGCCGCTGCAGGCTCGATTAAATCAGAGTGCAGTGGTTTAATTAGTACAAAAATTGCACGTTTTAAATTATTTTTTATTTATTTTAAGCGTTTATTTGAAATATTAGTTTAGTGAACCTGTCTTTTGAATTTTACCGTGGTGACTGGAAATATTTTATTGAAACGGTTAAGTCTCCCCGCCTTACTTGACCGTTGCTGAAGCCAGATAAAAAGTTCTGCAGCAGTACGTTTGGAAATAGGCCGTAGAAGTTCTCAAAATGTTTTTTTTTTTTCGTGTTTACCTCAGATCTTCCAAGCGTGGTTAGTGATCATTATGTCGCGTTTCTCGACCCCCAAGAGACTTATTTTGGTACAGATGAAACTGGTAGGCGATACAACATGCGCGATCCCCTATTACAAGAGTACAGAGACCAGTTTACCCCATATGAAAGTGTTCTGGGTTGCAAGATCTCCTCGGGGTATTTTAACGGGACACTTTTTCGTCTTCCGCTGAGGAAATGGCCATCTAAAATATCTATAAAGCCATACACTGCTGCAAAGATCAATGGCCTCTTCGAATCATTCATGGAGGAAGCACCAATCATGCTACTTTTCCTCAAGAACATTGAAACTATCAGCATTTACGAGACCAGTTGGAAGGAGCGAGAGAAGAGGATTTTTACCGTTCAAATTAAGGAAGAGTTACGAAATGCCATCAGAGTAGGCAAACAAGATTTCATCGATGCTGCCACAGACTTTCTCACTCAGCCTTATGAAATGATATACGAGACAATTGTGCAGGTCGACAAGCCCGATAGGTCCCGTGACGAATTCAAGTTCTTGGTATTAAATCGCGTTGGTCATGAAAGCACGAGATTAGCTGAGCTCTCCTCGTGTCTTCGGATGGCTCCTTGGGCAGGAGTAGCAGCATCATTGGATGTGCCAAAGGAGAAATCCAAGACAGGAAATGGAAGAGTGTTTTGTTATCTTCCTCTGCCAATAGAGTCAGATTGGACAACAGGTCTAGCAGTACATGTCCATGGAGCCTTTGCATTAACAGACAATAGACGGAACCTCAAGTGGCCTGGACCCGAAAGTCAAAGTGATGAGGCGGCGGAATGGAATCTTCTTCTACTTAGAGATGTAGTGAGCAAAGCCTACGCCAGCCTCATCATAGCGCTGACTAAGCTGAATTACCCTGCAAAACAAATGCTTTCAGTTGCTGACAACATCTGGCCAAACATCGATCGTGTTCAAAGACAGTGGAAAGTCATCTTAAAACCATTTTTCTCAGTTTTGATGAATGAACCGGTATTCTGGACATCATCGCTTGGTGGAAGGTGGATCACACTGGAAGAGGGAGTCTTGGACCGGCTGGATTGTTCTCCGAACAACGTACGAGAGGACGTGCATGACGTAGTACTCAAGGTTCTGTTGCAGGCCGACGTTCCAGTGATTACACTTTCACAAAAAGCAATCAAAGCTGTCGATGAGTATGCTCAACAACTTATACGAAGACCTCAGGAAATTACGCCTTCGTATGTGCGCTCCGTTCTTAGAGGAAAAATGTTGCATTCGCCGTATGGGAACAATGAAACGAAGTCAAGAACCTTAACACGAAACACAGATATTGATGCTTTGGACATTTACTGTCTGAACGGAAATGAAGGGGTCAACCGAAAGAGGTCGCTGCCTAAAACGAGGAGCATTGACCTTGAAACTCTGAGTAGGAAAGAGAGACTCTTCCTTCTAGAATTTGTCCTCATGGATTGCAACTTCACAGAGCTCGTTGGACTTCCCCTTCTCCCTCTTGCGGACGGGACCTTTGACGAGTTTCGAACAGACGTTCAGGGATATAAGCCAGACCACAGCGTGCTGGTTGCATCTCGGAGTCATCCACGAAGCCTCATACCAGGAAACGGTAGCAGATTTCTAGATGAGAAAATCGACTCAAGCGTGCTGGAGACATTGCGTTCTCTAGCGGAAGAAATAGAAAAGAGCCTTGAAGGAGCTATCCAACTAGTGAAGTTGACGCCACACCTTGTTCCAAATCTTATCCATGAATGTATGCCTGACGCGTGGAGGAACCATTGCCTCGTGGTCCCCTGGGATGCTTCAGATGTAACCTTACCTGGCGATCTCTGGTTAAGGGGACTTTGGTCATGGCTTAAGACGGAATTCCCAAGGGATCTAACACCATTTGAGGGGATCCCTCTTCTGCCATTCATAGCGGGAAGGACAGAGAAGCGACGCCTAATAAGGCTTAAGAAGGATCATTGTGTAATTCAAAGTTCATCTTATTTCGCGTCCTTGCCGAGAACTGTGGCGAGTGCATTACAAAAAGCCGGATGTATTGTTCTTTCACACTTGCCTCCATTCTGTGATCATGCGGCCTTAAAGGATTACATCGAACCACCAACACCATCAGGGGTACTCAAGGTGCTTTTCACCGTCATGAATGAGCCAGGCAATGATTACCTAAACAGCTGCTCTATCGAAGAAAAGGTTGCCATTCGAGGATTTCTTTCCAGCCTCAGAAATCCGTCCGATGACGAAGTCGTAGCGCTGCTGATGTTGCCAATATTTCAAACGCTGGATGGTAAAACGTTTACTTCAGTGCAGTCAGGCGGGCCCGTCCCTGGTACTAAGCTTGACGTTGCCCCTCCACGGATGCACCTTCCAGTGAATACCAAGATTCAGAACGCAAATCAGGTTCTTTCTGCGGCTGACGATGATTCTTATCAGCTGTTACGACGCCTTCCAGTTCGCATCTTAAACACGTCAGAGTTTTTGATTGATAAAGTGTTCCCAAATATCGACGGTAGTGGGTTTTATACGCGAGATCAAATTTCAGATCTTATGTTTTGGGTGATCCAACGACTACCTGCACTATCAAGTGACAACAAATCCTTTCCGGATCATTTGAAGAGCGTTCGTTTTGTACCAGTGGCAAATGGAAATCTTAAAGCGCCATACGAGCTCTATGATCCAGAAGATGACATAATCCAAAAACTGTTTGAAGGGGAACCAAACGTATTTCCGACTGAGGAATTTTCCAAAGCGCATGCTCTAAGCCTGCTTCGTGTATTCTTAGGCTTAAGGAGAAGCCGTTCATTGGAAGCTAAAGATTGTCTTTTAATTGCAAAACAAATACTTCAAGCGCCAGACCAGTTCGCCATCAGGAGAGCAGGGGCATTATTGCAATTTCTGAATGATAATTCACACCTCCTTGATAAGGAAGTCTTGCTTGAAGAAAGAGCAAGTCCGTCAAAGAAAAGTCCCTTAGGTACCGTCCTATCGAGTTTGCCATGGCTTCCAGCATCGAAAGAACCCCTCGAAAAATATCCTTCGATCATGCCATGGTTTGGTGCTTCCAGGAGGCTTTATTCTCCAAAGGACATGAGAGACGCTGACATGGCGAATGTAGTTGGTTCAACTATGCCTGTGCTTAAAGGGAGCCTTCGTGAAAAGCTCAAGAATGCCTTTGGGTGGTCATTTCCTCCTCCAATCCGTCATGTCGTGGATCAACTTAAGGAAACAATAACAGCTTGGAAACAGCAAGTGCGCAAATTGTCAGAAATTGAATTGCTCAAGTTTCAAGCATTGCTAAAAGATATCTATAGTCATCTTTGCAGTGAGATGGTGATCGCAGAAGCCGTTTGGGTTCTCAAAGAGCATTCGTCCTTACCTTGGATATGGCATGGGTCGGGTTTTGCTGTGCCGAACTGCATTGCTTTGAGAAGTGAGTGCCTCCTGGATCTTAAGCCTTACAATTATGTGATTTCCGAAGATTTTGTAAAATATTCTGCATTATTTAAGCTCTGCGGTGTACACGAGACATTCAGCAATTCAACTGCTATGGATGTCCTGCACCAGATTCAAGATTGGCACCAAAGAGATATAAGACATCCGGAAGAAGTCGAGCGTGATCTTGGACTAGCTTGCGATGTTTTGGACTTCTTGACTAAAGATGGTGTAATGCTCCCCCCGGACGTTCGCAAGAGGGTTCTGATCCCCATTCAGACCGAGGACCGGAGGCTAACTCTTGAGCCATGTGCTGATGTCAGCTTTTGCGATGTTGAGTGGCTGAGAGTTGGTAGTACCGACAGTGACTTGACAACTGCCGAACTGATGGTACACAAGAGCATTTCAATTGACACAGCACAGCTTTTAGGAACTCCTCCCTTAAGCAGAAAGTTGGCAGTAACCGAAACGTTAGGCTTTCAACTGAGTGGACCATATGAACCAGTCACCACCCGAATAAAGAATATTCTCAATGACCACAGTCATGACACGGATATCTTTAAGGAACTCATTCAGAACGCAGAAGATGCAAGAGCAACCGAGGTAAAATTCCTTCTTGACTTGAGAAACAACGAGAGAAAGAAGCTTCTGTCACCTGGCTTGGCTGAAACACAAGGGCCTGCCCTTTGGGTTTACAATGACGCTTGTTTTTCAGACAACGACTTTGAGAACATCAGCAAGCTTGCTGCAGCTACCAAGATCGGGAGCAAAGACAAACTTGGACGCTTTGGGTTAGGATTCAGCACCGTCTATAGGATCACTGACCTTCCAAGCTTCATTAGCCGAGAGTTCATCGCATTCTTCGATCCCCACACAACTTATTTAGGCGATCTTATCACAGACAAATCTCGCCCTGGTATTCGCTTAAACCTCAAAGATAACCATAGGGTGCCTTCTGCTTTTCCAGACCAGTTTAAGCCCTACGAAGGAATTTTTGGGTGCACATTTGACAGGAAAGGGGAGCCATTTTTTTATGATGGAACACTGTTCAGGTTTCCGCTACGGACAATGAGACAGGCCAGTGAAAGTGAAATATGCAGTCAATACTATAACGAGAATCAAATGTCTCATCTGATTTCGTCCTTTAAAGAAAACGCGTCAACGATGATACTATTCTTGCGCTATGTGACCAAACTAAGTTTTTATCAGATATGCGAAGACCAGAATCCATCTCACGCAATGAAAATTTTTCAAGTTGACAAGCAAATAGTAGAACAATTGGCCGGAAGTAGGATACCTCAAGTAGAGCAGGACATCCTCTCCGACAACGCACAATTGCAAGACAGGTATTTTGAGAATGATCTCCATGGTAGTGGGATTTCTCCACAACACTTAAATGACCACTCCGCCCACTCTGCAAGGATTGTTTCAATTAAGTCCCGAGCCTATTCCAGTAGTTCATCGATAAGCTTCAAAGTGAAACCGCAAGATCAAACGTGGTTCATACGGACTTGTAGTGGCGATGGCAAATCTTTGCAAATGGCAAACAGTGAAGATGGGAAGCTCAACGGTTTGCTACCTAAAGCTGAGGTTGCTGCTCTACTGCTGAATGCAGACAAAAGTAAAAAGCGATGGAAACCTGAGAAAGTTGTTGGAGAAGCCTTTTCTGGACTGCCCCTAGGTGTAGCTACAGGGTTTCCTGTACACATTAATGGAAGCTTTGCTGTGACAACAAATCGCCGAAACCTATGGGAAGACACTGGGAATGGTCCTTCCTCACAAAAACCGATGGAAGTACTTTGGAACCAATACCTCTTGGAAGACGCTGCTTCAAAAGCTTACACACAGCTTATGGAGGATATGGTTAGTCTCCACCTGCAAGGGAAAGTAGTAGAATTTCCATTTGAAACAGTCTGGCCAGATCCAGAGAAAGCTCTGTCAAAAATATGGAAAGATTTTGCTTACGTAGTTTATCAAGAAATGCCCACAAAGCGAGCTGCCCTACTGAAAAGTCAGACAGAATGGGTTGCAGTTGAAGATGGTGTCTTTTTGGACGCAGCAGTGCTACGCATACTTGAGAGTTATCAAATAATGTGCAGGTGTGGTTACAACGTAGTCCAGCTACCAAAATTCATTACAGATGCTTTTCACAAGAGTCTCCCTGGTATAATCGCAGAGCGCACAATCACAATGGACAAATTTGTTTGTAACGTGTTCTTTCCAAATATTGATAACGTTCCCAGCAACTTGAGAGATCCAGTCACTTGTTATCTACTGGACGAGATCCTGACGTGTCACAAATACGGGATGCAACTTCGAGAAACTAAGTGTATTCCAACTTCACCTGCAGGAGACCAACTTTCCAGACCAGGGGAGTTAATTGACCCTTCTGGAGTTGCTGGTGGCCTTTTCCTTGAAGAAGAAAACGTTTTTCCGAGAGGCGCCTGTTTTGTTAAAATGGAGAGACTCGTTGCCTTGCGAAAGCTCGGAATGGTGGACAATCTGCTGACCTGGGAACGAATCTGTGAAAGAACCGAGTTTATTGCCGCTTTAGTCAGCAATGACTCTGGAAAAGCAACGCTGTTGTCCAGGAACCTAATCAAATACATGAACGAAAACATGAATAGGATATCACCACCAAGTGCCACCCAGCGAAAAAGGATTTCCGAGGCTAGATTTCTTCCCGTTATGAGCAAACCAGAGGAATACTACCTGCCATGGAAAGGAGACATGGGAACTGAAACCAGGTTCCTCTCTGCAAGAGAATTGTTCCGGGATGAGTGGATCTATCTACTTGGGTCAGTCAAACCTATTCTTGACGAATCTTCAGAGACCGGTTGCGGTCGTCTAACCAAAGATGTTGCCAAGCTGCTAGGAATCTGTGGCCGACCTTCAACCGTGAACGATGTGCTGCTTCAGCTATATTCTGCTATTCAAGGACTGGTGGAAAACGATGCAGCAAGCAGAGAATGCACGAGAAAAGTATGCAGCTTTGTGTACCAGTTTCTCCAAGACAGAATCAACACTTCAGACTTTCAGATTGTCCAAGATTCTCTGGATAGAAAGCCATGGATATTTGTGGCAACCAAGTTCGTCACCTCTAGTCAAGTTGCATTCTCTTGCAGAAACCAAGGCGTTCCATTCCTGTGCTGCATTTCAGAAGATTTCACATTAAAATTCAAAGATCTTTTCAAGGCGCTTGGAGTCCGAGAATCGTTTTCTGCACAAGATATAGCAGATGCATTACTTCGTCTCAAGGAAAGAAAACAAGGGCAGCCCCTTACACGTCAAGAGTTAAGAACCGTAAAATATTTCCTAGAGGAAATCGTTCTCATGAATGACAAAGCCCTGAATTCGTACTGTGGTGAACTTCCTTTGCCAGATACAAACCTCGTACTTAGGCCTGCAAGTGGCCTCACAATCAATGATGCCCCCTGGATGTACAAAGAACATAGTACCAATTGTCTTCACGGTGATATTTCCCCAATAATGGCTTACAAGCTTGGTGCCCACACAATTCGAGAGCAAACGTTGGACAAGTATTCGCATTGCTTTGGAAGACCGTTTGGCCAGAGCGAGCGACTGACAGATCGAATTAA
Organism: Montipora capitata; assembly: GCA_949126865.1. Lineage (NCBI taxonomy): Eukaryota > Metazoa > Cnidaria > Anthozoa > Scleractinia > Acroporidae > Montipora > Montipora capitata. The sequence continues at coordinate 35,778,980 of OX421455.1, read as the reverse complement.
AAATGTGTTGAAATCTTATCCATGCGATTCAGGAGTTTTTCAAGAGATCATTCAGAATGCAGATGATGCTGGGGCCACAGAGATACACTTTATTAACGATCCGCGTCAACACGAAACAACACGTGTGTTGTCCGAGCAATGGAAAGACCTTCAAGGACCCGCACTTTGTGTTTTCAATGACTGCGCCTTCACGGAAGAAGACATCGAGGGCATACAAAGATTGGGCATCGGAGGCAAGATGAACAATCCTGAGAAGACTGGGAAATATGGAATAGGGTTTAATGCTGTGTATCATGTGACAGATTGTCCAAGCTTTATCACCAATGGTGAGCTCCTCTGTGTTCTCGATCCACACGCCCGTTATGCACCAAACGCTACACTGGAGTTCCCAGGACGTAGATTTGATCCCCTCGATGAACAATTTTGGAATGATTTTGCTGACGTACGATCTGGTTACTTGGAAGAGTTTTTTGACCTGAAAAGCTCTACCATGTTTCGTCTTCCAATACGAACGGAATTACAGGCGAAGGAATCAAAACTTTCCTCAAAGACTCTTACCAGTTCAGATATAGACCAGTTGCTGGCTATCCTCAAAAGTGAGTTACACGAAATTCTGCTATTTCTCAAAAGTGTAAAGAAAATAAGCATTTCAAGGATAGAAAACAACCGATTACACAGAGGATATGAAGCAACTTCAACAATCTCGAGTGACGACGTTCGTAAGATACATGTACTTAATGAGGAGGTAGGGCGATGTAAAGAACTGGAGACAAAGGCAATTCCATGGTTTTCTATCACTCACACCACTACAATTCAAGACACTCTTGGAAGGAAAGAGGAATGGGTGATTCAGCAATGCCTTGGTTCTCGCTTATACGGTGAAAAACCTGTGATTCCAAACGGGAGAAAAATTGGTCTGCTTCCAAGGGCAGCTGTGGCAGTAAGGCTCGCTAGCAATGGGACTCCCGCACGAAGAAGGCGATCCATAAATACACCACCTCTGGACAACCAGCACAACAAGACGTATCGTGCATTTTGTTTCCTTCCATTGCCAGTCGAGACAGGGCTCCCTGTGCACATCAATGGACAATTTGCGCTTGACAGTTCGAGGAGAAACCTTTGGAAAGATCACAATAGCCAAGGGCAAAGAACTCAATGGAATGACTTTATCAAGACCTATGTTCTAGCACCGGCCTATGCAGAACTAATTGCTTGCGCACGAGAATACATCCCCGGAATCTCAGCGGGTGACCAATGGTATTTTAATGACAACAACGATGTGACAAGTGGCCTACAATGGTATCACAACATCTTTCCTGATCCGGACAGCACTCACAGCGAATGGAAAACCATTGCAACAACTGTGTACCGACTGGTGGCCACCTCAAATCAAGCTGTCCTTCCCATAATCAGGGAAGAACCATCACTCTCAAGCATAGCACCCTCACCTCGAAGATTTTCAAACTATGACAACAAATCACTCGTACAATGCTCTTGGGTGCCGCCTTGCAGTGAAAACGACGATCAACAAGCACTTTTCACAGAACTTTCCAGTCCTGATCTTGAATGCTTCCTACGGACGATTCGTCTTCCTATCGTTCATGCACCACCAAAACTCTACTCCAAGTTTCGAGACACAGGCGTTATGGTGAAAACTGTGAATCCGGACATCGTTATGACCTACCTTGAAAAGAAAAAGAAAGCTGTGGACTTACTTCCATGTTCTATTGACAAAACTGTCTTCAAAAATCTGACTAACCTTAAGCGGCTCTTGCAGTTTTGCATGGAAGATGAAAACTTTCTTCAGCGCTTAAATGGACTTCCTCTTCTGTTAACAGAAGATGGAATGATGAGAGAATTTGATTCAAAGAACCCAGTTTTTCTGACGCCTTATTCAAGCCTGCTTCCTTCTCAGCCAGACCTCTTTGTTAACAAAGACATGATTCCACTATTTTCTAAGTTTCCAGCAAGTGATACTTGGAAATCTGGAGTCTTCAAACGTTTTGACACGGATTCCATTGAACCGTTCCTGATACAAGTGTTTCCGTCGAGATGGTTTGCCTGTGATAGGCACATGTCATGGGAGCCAAGCCAAACGAGTATACCTTCCGTTGAATGGTTGACGACATTGTGGGAGTTGATTTTGATGACGTACAATGATCGACAATCAAGCTTTGAAAGTGATGAAGATGCATCCGAGACCCTGCGTCCATTTGAGGACTGGCCTATCATTCCCACCTCCAGGGGTACTCTTGTTCCTGTGTCACTCGGCAAAACAGTGTTGGATTTAAATCCTCGTGTCCACGACGTTGAAAGGATAACTAGGATTTTATACAAATTAGGAGGTTCGCAACTGGATTTCTCAGTTCTGATAGGACTAAACAAAGACGTGGCCCGGCAACTTGTATCACCATGTCTGGCAAAACCATATTCTCGCCAAGATGTCATCAGTGTACTCCACTACCTGTCAAAAGAAGACGAGTTTCAATGTGAGCTTGGAAAAGGCGAGATTGTAAGTCTTTTTCGATTCCTGCAAGAGGACATAGCCACCGTGTACAGTAATTATTCTCTTTTGAAGAAACTCCCCTTCTACAAGAAGATGACTGGGAGATTAGTTAGTCTTGATTCTTTTGCATTTTCATATGTCGTCGACCTGCCACAGTGTGTCCCTTTAATAACTATAGAAGATCGAATAGAGGAAGAGAGCTGCGTCCTACTAGAGGCAATTACAGAGATCGAGCCTTTTTACAAGGCAATGAATATCAACTGCCTTTCACAAGTTGAGGTCTTTGTGAAGTATATCTTGCCAAATCTCCATGCCATGCCGTCTTCAGGTATCCAAACTGTGCTTCTTTACATAAGGGACACTCTACTTGTCACGTTGAAAAGTGCCAGCGATAGGACCCTCCTGTTCGATGCACTCCGCGAAAACAATATTATCCCAGGATCGGACAAGTCTCTTTCTCCAGTAAGTAAATTTTACGATCCCGAAAACGCGGTATTTCAGGACATGCTCCATTCGACTGACTTTCCTCCCGAAGAGTATCGCTTGTCCACCTGGCTTCCTTTCCTTCGGGACATCGGTTTGAAGCACACAGTTACACAACAGCAGTTCCTTGACTTTGCCGAAAGCTTAGCTTCAGATGCAGAGACTAGATTCATGGATCCTCTTATAAGAAAGAAGTCGCAGAGCTTAGTGAAGTGTTTATTTCAGCAGGATGACTTGCATGACCCGAGTTTCATGCATATTGTTTCCAGCATAAAGTTTGTGGCTGCAGATTGTGCCTCTGATGAGTTACGAAACTTACATCCACAATGTGGATGTGACTCCAAGGATGATGTTCCACCTTTCACTGAGTTTCATGGCGCTTTACCATCAGAACAACAAAAGTTGGCCTGGACATCCATCAATCTTCTTCCAGGGTGGGCTACACCAAGCACCGTGGAGAAACGACTACTGGAAGATCTCGGAGTAGCACTTCTCCCGCCCACTGACAAAGTTATTAATCATGTTAATGTGCTCTCAAAGGCACACAGTGGGAACGTTCACAAAGACACACCTAAAGACCAAAGAGAACTTCTACATGATGTCATCTACGAGGCGTTCAGTTTCTTGAAAAGGGAATGCCACTGTCCCAGTGCCGTATTGTCTGGAAAGTGTAGCAAATCCTGCCTTGCCATTGGAAGCACTCTAATGAAAACTCCCTGTATCCCTGTCGACGAAGGACGAGTTCTTGTTGAAGGAAGTCAGCTAGCGTTTGAAACGACAACTGAGCTACCACCTTATTTCTACAAGGTTCCACGAGAGTATGGCCATTTTGAACACCTTTTGAAGAGACTGGGAGCAAATGAGAAACCAACACCAACGCAGTTTGCTGATATTCTTGGAAGACTTAAAGAGGTTTGTGAAGATAAACACATGGAGCCTAACGAGAAAAAGGTTGCCAGAGAAGCAACCCATGGATTCTTCACCACGCTCTCGGTGTTGGTGAAAGAAAAGAGCAAAGATGCAGCAAGTCGATGTCTGTCACTGTTGAATGACCTTTACTTACCAAGCAAAGAAGGTTTTCTCAAGCATTCCTACGAACTGATTTTCCATGACTGTCCCAGTTTTGAACGACGAGCCAGAGATTTTGCTGGTGATTTTGTGGACATCAGTAGAGAAGGCGAATTGACCGCAGACCGCCTTTCCTATCTTTTAAGTCTTCTGCCATTGCGTCTTAGAGCTAAGACAATACAAAATCTACTTAAAGAAGAGATCCATCCAAGCTGCAGAGACAAGCGTTGCATAGCAGACAGCCCTGTTAGTTCCGACCCCTGCACATTCGTGACAAGATATCGCAATATCTTGTTATCTCCAAAGCTTGTCAATGGCATTCTCCGTGTCATCCGTCACCAGAGACAGACACCTAATCTGCCACAAGAGGTCAAAGATCGAGTTCAGGTCTTTTGCAGCTCCTTACGAGTAACATGCATGTCATGCCTAGACACTCACTTGATACACTTAGAGTCAGGAAACCCTCTGCAACACAGCAACGAAACGCAAGACTGTTTCTTAGAAGAACAGAATGACCATTGGGAGTTGTTCATTCGGCACGGCACAGACGAAAATCCACTCAACATACAACTATGTTTTCAAGTAAATCGTTTGATTGGCAATCAAATTGACAAGGAGATTTATCTTCAGGCAATGCTTGCTTGTCGTGTACCAGACGAGATTCTTCCAGCTCTTGACAGATGTGGTGTTGCTCAAGACCTAATGGGAAGTGAGGCACGGACGACTGAGCCTGTACTCGGATCTGAGATTCCGGTCACGTACCATCACCTTCTCAGGCAAGACATCGAATACTTCTTTCGTCAAGGTGAGATCGTTGGCTATGAGAAAGAGCGTCAAACTCAAGATGGCCGAATTGACGACAGCGAGCCCTTGTATGTATACGCGAAAGTTGTCAGAAAGGTACCAAACCGCAAGAGATCAATGGAAAGCACTAAGTTCGACTTTCAAGCAAAATATCGAATCGATATTGGGGAGCCGCGCCTAGCCGAAGTAAGTGTGTTGGATTTGTACAAATTTGACCGCTCAGGCAAAGAGAGTACCAGCGTGCCGGTTGAGCTGTCCAACTCCCTCGAGATTACATTATTTACTGGTGATCCCAAAGAGTCAAAAGAAAGATTGGTTTCCAGAAATGAACGCCTAGAGAAAGCAAAACAAGAAATAAAGGACACACTGTGGGAAGCTTGGAAGTTGCCTGAAAAAGAAAGAAGAAAGGTCGTAAAGCGCCTTTTTCTGCGATGGCATCCAGACAAGAACATTGGTTGTGATATTACGCACGAGATGATGCAGTTTTTGCTCAACGAAATCGAGAGAATGGAGAAGTTATTTCCCTCTACGTGGAGAGACAACTTTCGAGACGTTAAACGAAATGGAACAAGTGATGCAGCTAATGGTTTTCACGAATGTTTTAACCAGTGGAATCAGCGTGCTCGGCAAGAGAGACAGACCTACGACACGTTCAAAAGCCAGACGCACCAGGGAGGGCAGAATAGAAAGAGATCAACCAATCCTCAGAGAAACGAAGCAAAACGATGGATGAAACAAGGAAAAGAAGATTTGATTGCTGCAAAGCATCTGCAAGCTCAGGAGACTATGTTTCCAGCGTTAGTTTGCTTCTTATGCCAACAAGCCACGGAAAAAGTTTTAAAGAGCGCTCTGTACGCAGCGTGTGGAATCGCTGAAAGCCAACTGGAAACACATGATGTGCTGAACCTTGCATACGAGATCACAGAGTTGGATGGATCCCCTGTGGACATCCCTCTTCTCGCTGCCAAACTAAAGAACTACTATGAACAGACCAGGTACCCTCACTTTCACCGAGGTGACGCCATTCCATCGGAGGCGTTCTCTCCTGAACAAGCAAACGAGGCTTTGGAGACTTCAGAAGCAATCTTAGAGAAAATTACAGAGTTTGTTGACCAACATTTTGACAACATGTCTTCCGACTGACAACAGTCAAGAAAAATAGGAAATCTTCCTCCCCATTCCGAGTCTTTCTTAGCATTCAAAACATTTCTTTTACATTTTTTTACAGCAATAATTTAATTCAGAATGTACTCTTGCTAAAGGACTTTTTTTTGATCGAATAAGACTTTTTTAGCTAAAGCGTTAGAACAAAAAATGTTGATTTCCCTCCGCTAAGAGGAATCGCAAATGTATCTTAATGGTCATCGCAATCGAATAGATTCGACACAATGACATTATTTGGATGAAGAGCCTCTTTATGACTTACAAAATTGGGTTTAATCTATGAACTCCAGAATGTTTTCAGTCGGATGGGATCTGTACGCCAGGAAAGAATAAATGGCAAATAATGATGAGGTAATTTTTAAGCTCATCACATTTTAATGGCATAAAATGTTGCTATTGCATTTTTCGAGTATAAATTTATTTTTTGTGTAGAAATTCTTGGAATAAATCAAATTATTGAGCATGTCGACCTCTCTCGCTGAATTGCTTGTGTCCTTTCCCTAGCCTGGCCACACTACCCCTGCATGTAATAGTCTCAGAACAGGAATCTTAATGTGAATTTCCAGATTGACTTCGCAAAATAAAATGAACAGAATCTCGGCAAAATGACTTGTGAGTCTTGAGCGTAATATTCTAAGAACAACTTGGAAAAATCTCAATCACTGACTGCTGATTGATTGCTGATTACATTGGGAAATGGCTAGACTATCAATTCTTCTCGGATAAGAACTAAAAACAGAGGGTCCCAATTTACAGCCCTCCTCAGTAACAAATATTGTGACGAACATTTAACAATCCACTCACTGTTGGAGAAGAGTAGGGGTCCTCGTGTTCTCATCTCACCTTGTTCTGTCGCCGATAAGGGGGCATCCATTCTTCCTTAAATAACGGTAAACTGTATAGCAAGCAGTAATGTTAGCCATTGGAAGCCCTGAGGGAAGTGGCTGATAAATTTACTTCACTTCAATGGGTGCCTCATTTCCCACTTACAGGCTGTTAGACATTTCCAAGATCCGTGTCGAACATAGGTGTCCTATGGAGTTTTTCTGCCATAGAGAGACACTGCTGCATAGATCTAGAATTATTTTGAACAACTCTGTTTCAAAGCTCAACAGCCACGAAAAAAATGCGCCAAAATAAAAGAAAAAAAAATGAAGCATGAGCATACTACATATCACAGCAAACGTATAACTCTGTGAATGTTGGCTTGGCCGTATTGACTAGAGTTCATCAAACCGGGAAATCTTTTGAAGACCAAAAAATATTTTCTTTTACGGACAAGGTGAAAATAGTCTAAATGCACTCAGGTTAAAAAAAACAGACACAATTGCAATATCATTATAATTACCGTTCTTATGACAATCGCTGTGATTGGCCTAAATCGAGTGCCTAATAGCAGCTCAACACACTGAGCTTACCTTCGCACAACTTACGTTTGTACAATCTCACAACAGGCTGATTGCCTCAGCTCATATAAGTATGCCTTACAACAGTCATAAGCACTGTACCCGGTAAAAACTAGTACGTTTTCCTAATCCCAAAACAAATAAAAGCTTTCAGCACACACCAGGGTTATTCCTTAGTATCTGGCTGGAAATCTTCTTCTCACTACTTTTTCCCCCGGCCGCGCTTCAGCCATTTGATGAGGGCCAGTCTCTGCTTGCTTCTCAAGTTGCCCCAAAGGAATTCTGGGTAATTCTGGTACTTTTATACGGTAATATGAGGAAAATTTGAATGCGCTTATTGCACAGAGATGAAGGGTTTGACTTAGGTGGTAAGAGGGCAGGTAATTTGCAAATATAAATCTTAGTATTCTCTTATTTACATTACACGGTTCCTTTGAAAATAAATTACCAAAGGCCAGTTGTTTGCTACGAGAATAACAGCGAAAAAAGAACTACTTTGTCGCGAATTTTATATAAGCACACACCGGGGCTATTGCTTACTATCTGGCTGGAAATCTTCTCACTACTTTTTCCCCCGGCCTCGCTTCAGCCATTTTATGAGGGCCGGTCTCTGATTGCTTCTCAAGTTACCTGGTTCATGCCCAAAAAGAATTCTGGGTAATTCTGCCATTCCATCCCCGATTCTCATTTCATGGATTCTTTATAAGTGTCGGGTCACCCAGT
>OX421455.1:35745826-35763326 GCA_949126865.1 Montipora capitata | reverse complement strand
ATACTTTGGGTTGCCGGGGCAAAAATACGGAAGTATAGAAAATGGTCGATAAAATTCCTTGTAACTCGAGCATTCGTGTTTTATTTTACACACTCGTCAGAAATTACAAATTTTGACTCTGGAGTATTATCTTATTTGCACCGTGGGAACCCGATTTACAGTGGTCCGTATCTGCCACGGCAAAATGTACTTGAATGTACTGTAGCTTACAAAGTTACGATTCAAAGACCCAAAGTTTTGACTCTCCTGTCTCGTGTCTTCTTTTATATGCTATCAAGATTTTGTATTTTTCCTGTTCGTAAGCAGCAGGTTCTGCTACACTTGTTGTCCTTTTTGCCAGAGGTGGTGAAACACCTTCTAACTAATGCCACATTATCAGAGGCCACAAGTTGCTCTTTGCTAAATGACCTGCTAACAACCATGCCAGGGGTGAGATACATGAAAAATGAGCCTGCAATAGTTTCATGGAAAATACCGGGTGGTCAAAGATGGCACCCAAACTTGAGATTTCACTGCTGAGAAAAGCTGCATGTTTATTCCTTATTTTCTGGAAGTTCCCATTGAATGAAAAGCGATCAGAACAAAAGTACATTCTATATTATAACATTTGATGGCATTCATGAAAAGAATTTATTTATTAAAATATCACTCGTTCAACGGACGACCTTTGGAGTTCTTATACTCATCTGGATGGGTTTTTAGTCGACTGTGAAGGTGGATCCCTGTGCACACCACATCATGTTGTTGTAATTTTGGTCACAAAAAACCTCAGTTTTTGTCTGCTGCTTTGGTTGCGGTTGTTGTTGCATTAATTACTTTTCAAGTGTCAACCAAGTCAAGGGCTCTCAAAATGTCAGATTGCAAATCTTTGTTACAGTGGTTTATTTATTTATTTATTTATTTAGTAACTTCCATTTAGTGTAAAAAGGCAGTAAATGAGGGACTAATGTACGGACTCGAAGTCCTAGCGAAGTCAGCCCCCGGGTTGATAAAACCAAACTTTCATGTTTCATTCCTCACCAATGCAGCACCGCAGTTTCTTTAAAGGCTTTTGTCTTGCTCTACTTCACAAAATGATTTTGTCCTGTATAAATCGGTTCTTTTTTCTCAGACAAGTTTCATCGTCTTTTATCAAATTTTAATGTTTTGTCAAATGGTTTTTGTTGATGAGACAATAATTGCATTTTTTCTCTTTTCAGCTGGATTGGTTGCTGTTGGTTCTGGAATGCCATTTCCTTGTCTCAGATCCTTTTTGTCAAAGCAAGTGGAATCATCAGAACTTGGTATTACAGTCCAGCTTATTTTAACATTGTCCTTTAGCTCCCCTACTGTAAAATGTATAAAGTTGCTTACTTGAATTTTTCTGTGTGTCCAGAATATTACACCAATGACCATTTAACAACTTTTTTCCAAAGATATTGAAATGTTAAAGGCAATCCTTGACACAGGAAACGATTTAGGAATCATGTAAGATTTTTACGCTGATATTGAAAACTACTATCATAACTTGTTTTGTGCATTCTTGTAGGTAGTTTGTTTGCCGTTGTGGCTTCATTGGAAGTTCTAGAGTCATTACTGGCATCTGTCATCTTCAACAATGTTTACAGTGCTACTGTGGGATGGCAGCCCGGATTCTGTTACTACCTAATGTCTGGAATGCTTGTTCTTCCTGTATGCTTAATGATGTGAGTCTCATAAAGCAATATATCTCTTATGTTTTTGATAAGGTTTTATTCTACGATCATATAGTGAATATAAGCTTTTATTAAAAACTGAACTAGGGCTATCAGATTTCCATCATTTTCATTGGCTCGCCGGACACAGGCTATCAGTTCATATACCTTACCTTACCTTCTTATTGCTGTACCTAATATGGTCAAGGAACGCGTCAGCAATAAAGCGAACTGAGAACATTTTTGCATCTCTGAGAAAAAATGGCCGACAAAAGCCGTTTTGGACCGGAATTGACAGGTGAATCAAGATGGAAGAGTTGTTGATCCTGGATTTTTTAATAAAACAATTATTCTACTCGGGCTTGCTGGATATAAAATGATTATAATCAACTCGACTAACGAGGCTCGTTATCTATCACTTCATATCCAGCGCGCCCCTCCTAGAATAATTGTTAAATAGTTCCTGAAGAAATGTATCCTTTTTTAAAATGGTGACTCGTGGTTCCTTCGCAGAAGTCAAACTAAGACCTTCTTATCACGAGTTCGGATCCTCTACCACTCTCGTGGGAGTTACAACGGAGGTTAAATTTCTTGGGACATTTTGCGCCCTGAAGATAAATGTAATAATATGGCACTCCTTCCTCCTACCCCAAACAATGTTGAACTGTGTCTCGTACGTCCCAAAGTTCCTGTGTGACTGTTTCCTTTTAACAACATTGTAGGGAGGAGAAGAGGGGGGGGGGGGGGGGGGGAGGGCAGTGACTAACCCCCAGTTATGGTGAAATAGGGTGTTCTCGCTCAATTAAACGATGTTGTTTTTTTGTATTTCCTCGACTGTCCCAAGGGATTTTGCTATTAAACTAAAGTTTTGGTGACAATTATTGTTCCACTTTTTACTGCTAGAACTGAGGTTGTACAACCTATACACAATCACAATCAGCCAAACTTAGTATTTCCGATTCGCAATAAGAGTTTTGGAGTGTGTATGAGAGAAACATAAGATATCTATATTTAGGCAAGTCTAAAAGCAGGGCTCTTCGATTATTATGTATTTAGATACTTTTATAGCTACATGTAGTCTGCTTACCACTCGACCGTCCGGCCTTCTCATTGCTAGAAATCAGTTTATTTGTCCATGCTCTTTTCGCCGTTTTTCGTCACCATTATCCTGCCTGTTTTCTCGAGTACGTGCTTGCTCTTTCTTCTGCTGCACATCATTGTTTGTCCCTGAAATTTCACCTGTTTTTTCATGCTCCCAGTCGCTCTCTTTAACGTTGAGCATCGCTTCCTGATCGCCTGCTTACTGTTTTTTCTCTCTTTCTCTTTTTTTCCTCGTTGCACGGTATAATAAAAAAAAAACTTAACTTGTATTTTTTGTTGTCTTCAAAATGTTTGCTTGTTTTACTAAAAAACGCAGCGACAAATGCAGTACGCTGGCCATGTAACTTCCCGCCAAAAAACGCGGGTTCCAACCCATGCAACTTCCCGCCAAAAACGCGGTCAGCGTGCGACATTTCGCCTATTGGCTTGCAACATGTACGGACATTCAGTGCACTTTAAAACTTCCCAAGTGAATCACAACTCCTTGCACACACAGCTAAACGTGTGAACTTGTGAACCAACGATTGTTTTATTTAACAATAATGTTATTGTTAATGCAGTGTAAATGAAACAGGAACTGACACAGAGTTTATTTACATAGTCAGCAAGCGCATGATTACGAAGCAGGATTTTCATTCTTCAATAAGATTAATCTTGTGTGCAATTATCGTTTTGTCTTACAAAAAGAAGCTGGTTGAGGTGGCTGAACACAGTTTTTGATACCTATGTTTCATTTACCTTTTTCTTTAAAACCTTTGATCCTTTGGTCGCCAAAAATGGTAGCAAGCAAGTTAACAACACAAACTTAGGTTTTTTGATAGTTAAGCTGACGTATATGCCGTTGCCATGGCAACACGAATAAATCTAAACAGGCCTTTAAAATTGGTTTTGTTTATTTGTTTGTTTGTAAACGTAATTTACTTCGGTTTAAACTTATTTTGTAGTAAGAGTGGAGGTTCCCTTCAAGTTTTGTACTTGGTAGGCCTGTGGCATTCCGCGTTTCAGTAAACTCTAAAAGCTAATTTCGTGGACGGCAAATTTGCGTTTCGCCTAGAAATCAAAGAAGCTTGTTTGCCGTTTGACGCGTACGCATTTCTAAATCTTTCCGATATCTCACCCTACTGTTTTTTTTTTCTGTTTTCTAGTTGGTTGTACATTTTACAAAGACGCGAGAATCTACCAACAGACTCCGCTGTCGGGTCACTTATTCAGGGAGATTATTTGAATGCTGATAGAGTGGTAAACGAGACATCTTCTCGGGCCCAGTACGGAAGCCAACCTTCATGTGCTTAAATATTACATCAACGAAGTATACGGAACACCCATCCATTAAAAAGAAATTTCGGAACGAAATCGGCATTTTTAACGAAAATGTCGCTTTCGTAATCGTGTTGGTTTTGTAAGCACTTCGCGATGAAGTATCCGAGCGTGGTCGAATTATTCCTTGACGTGAATGGAAGGCTCTGTCTTAAAGATAGGAAGTGGGTTTGTGAACATTGTTCGTGAAATTTGATCTTTTTACGTCCTTTATGCATGGTGACGGCAAAGAAATGTACTCTAATGCGTGATACACGTGCGTTTAATTTCTGGGTCGATTGAACAGATTTCAAGCGGTGCTAGGCGCTTAAAACACAGAGATGCACTGTAACAGGCGTGGTGCCTTAGGCACATGCGGATGATTGTCAATCAACCGTGAACGCGTACAGAGCTCTGTGATAATTTTTGCTAAAAAAGGCCCTGACCGCAATGTGTCCGTAATATGTTTATACTATGTTATCTGTCGTCGCTAGTCACTTTTCTCGCCCTGGTAATATCTTTTAAGGGTTCTGTCTCTGTGTTGTTGATCGCTGTCTTGGGTTATCAATCTTGCTTGAATTAATTCGAAAAAGAGACTGAAGCTACCCTTGTTATAGTGTGTCTTCGTGTTGAACAAAACTGCGTCCCAATTTAATTACATTTAATTTTTTCCAATTGTAAATTACAATGGCTGTTAATTGTTGATTAACCCGCTTGTGGTGGTGTCGTCCCTTTGCCAATACGACCTGCGGGAAAAATCGTCAAATGTTACATACTCTGCCATACCACAAATTGGCAACCATATTGTCACCTCTTTAGAAATAATTAAAACATTTTAGATAAACTGGCGAAGAATCATTGAAATTTTACTTTTCAAAGTCATTCTTTTATTGAAGTGTCACTAAAAATAGCTCCGTGAGGGTTTGCTGAGGAGCGTCGTCTTAAATGGCTGCGGAGGCCAATCCTAGATTTGCGGTCTCTGCTGCAGCGCTGCGGCATATGAAAACAGATGCAGGCCGTGGAACTGGATGGTCCTGCTGTTGGCAGGCTATTTTTTCTGACCCTTCTTTCATCGTTTTTGTCACGGATGACAGCCTCTCCACTTTTCAATGCTTGTGATAGTCGCTGCTTCCACAGATTTCTGTCGTCTACAATGGCTTCCCATTACGTGGTGTCAATGTTGCGTGCTTTCATGTCACGCTTGCATACGTCCTTAAACCGTAGCTTGGGGCGGCCTATGCCCCTTGCCCTGTTGGTAAGCTCGCCGTATAGAAGATCGTTAGGGACGCGTCCATCGTCCATCCTGCGAACATGGCCCAGCCAGCGTTGACGACGTTTACGTAGTAGTGTGAACATGGACGGGATGCCTGCTTTTGAGAGGACATCGTAAGGTTGTTACGCGCCTTATCCTGCCATGTAATTCCGAGGATCTTTTGTGGAGTATGTAATCCAACGATCGCTACTATATAGTAGAGTGCTGATGACACAAGCTTTCTACACAGTGATTTTGGTGGGAATTGTGAGATGCTTATTTTCTCATACTCTCTTTGTCAGTTAAAAGAGTGTTGCTGATGCCTTGCCGATGCGCTTGCAGAGCTTCACATCCAGAGATAGGGTGTCGGTGGAAGTGGAGCCCAGGTGCTGAAACTGGTGGACAACTTCCAGTTCTTCACCGTTGACTTTTATGCAAGGCGGAGATGGTGTACCTTGTCCCATGACCTGGGTCTTCTTTTGGCTGATTGTGAGACCGAAAAGGTCGCAAGCGTCTGAGAACCTGTCCATTACTTATATAGTCTCTGGAGCCCGTCTTGCTGATGAAATATCATGGCTGAATCATCTGGTCTTAGTCTTGGTACGGAACCTTGACACTTTTTAGGAAAAAAAGGGTCCATGGACCCGGTTCAAAACGGGGGGGGGGGTTCTATGATCAGGGCCCGGTTGTTCAAAAGCCGACTAACGCTAATCCCAGGTTAAAAATTAACCAAGGAGTCGATTTCTTTACTCCCAAATGCTGTTCAACGCTGATATTCAGCAAAACTTTACATTAGAGGAAGTCAATCTGGAAAAATAAAAATAAGTAAAAGAAACTTTTACCAAAAAGTTGAAAACATGAAACAAAAGTTTACGCTTATCCTGGATTAAGTTAATCGGGTTTCGAACAACCGGGTCCAGGGGTCCATGTTTTGTCCTTTCCCCGTTTTAATAACTAGCGACGCAAACATAAGCTTGAGAAACACACAGCAATATTAAGAGTTTTTTAAGACCCTCTCTATAAAAGACCGTATGAGTAAACCTTCGGAGAGCAGCATATCAACATTTTAAATTTTCGACGGCGAAAGGAAAGACCGGAAAATTCAAGGTTGATCCCGCCGTCAATTCTACAGGCTTGCCTTTCGTTATTGCAGTAACTCATAAGACGCGGTAATTTAAAATGTTGAGACACTACATTTGTAATTAACGTCGCAATTAAGTTGTCGCCCAACTGCGAGCTGCACTCTTTTTTTTTTTTTCAATGAACGAAATGATATATATGAAATGAATCATATACTGAACAGCGGATATGAAATCAAGTGAAGGTATGATCCTCGCAGTTATGAACGCAATTTTAGCAATTGCGTAGAGAGCCCTGAAAATTTCAGGACTCTACGCAATTGCTAAAATTGCGTTCGTAATTGCGAGGACCATAGCTTCTCTTGAACTCTTTTTTCAGGTTTTTAAAAGAAACTTTCAGGCTGAGATAAACCAGAATTGGAGCTCATAACCAGGGACCTACAACTCCAATACTAGGGGCGCTTTCCTTTTATCAGAACTGGCCGGTCAGACCCGTCATTTTTTCAACGAAAATGCGACAATTTGAAGGAACGCTTTAATGCATTCTTCTCGAATAGTATATATCATCCTCGAAGTGTGTTAACTTGAAGGCGTTGTAGCGTTAGTCCTTCCAAATGCCCGGTCTGGCCGGTTAGTTCAGTCAAATTGCACGAGTGATCATTCTCAATCCCACGGGTAATAATTTCTCGTGCAAGACTTGTGATTATTAGCTGGAGAGGTCCGATATCGCGGGAAAATCAATTTAAAAACGACTTGGTCTGTAAAAATGCTGTTTCATACACCTTATTCCAAAATGGCCGCCAGTTAAATATTCTTTTGTTTTTATTCAAATTAGCCCTTGATGCCTCGTTCTTGAGCTTAAAGTTCAAAAGAATATTTTATCTTGAACGAAGCAACAAGGGCCAATTTGTATGCGCATAAATCAGCGGCCATTTTGGAATAAGATGTATGGGCTACTGCCAGAATTTTTAAGAACATAACTAAAAATATTCTCATGCTCAGATACAGTTACGAACGTCTTTATTTTGTGTTTTTGTTACCAGTACATATAAAGGTTAAAACTGAGAAATGTAAAACTGCTGTCTAACAGGCAATTAACTCAAATACTTAGGGACGTTGTTTGTAACATTAACGATGTGTTTTTCTTATTTCATGATACACCGAGGAACAACTTGAATGTGGTCATCATCCGTCAGTCCCAGTGTCTTCAGTCTCAGCATCCCCCGCCTCCGCCGCCTCCTCCGCAACCACCTCCGCCGCCATCTCCTCCGCCCCCTCCTCCAAAACTCCAGCCGCCACCTCCGCCGCCACTCCAGCCGGACCTTGACGTGCCACTACTGGAATACGTCTACGAGTAAACACAAGATGAAGAATGTCAAATAACGCCTTTCGGAAGAACTCAACCGAATTTCTGTATATTCAGTGCTCGACCACATTTGCTTAAGAGAATAGGTTCGACCACAAACAGGAAATTCTACGCCTTACTCTTAACGGGAAAACGTGAAGTTTCATCAAAGTCTCACAGGATTTTGTGATATACAAGGATTATGAGACGGCGCTCTGTTCTAGATGCTTTTCTTGGGTGGTTGTCGATTCCCACCGACTTGTTGTGTACAATTTTGATTGTGTTTCCGCGAAACTTCGCGCTTCTTCTCGAGCCTCGGAGACGACAAACCCTACGCTCGTAAACTAAGGCAAGACCGACCTATCATCGTACTAATAGCGATGTTTCTCGTGACGTCACTCATAATTGTTGTTAATATGCCAACCACAACCGAATTTGCTGTTGAAACAATGACTTCTTTTGTTCCGTGGTTGGACAATTTCAAAAGAAATGTGACGTCAATGTTTGTAAACAAGAAATATGGCTATAAGTGAAATCAGAAACCCACAAGGGTTGAAACGTGTAACGGCCCCTTGTGTGCTGGGAAACAAGCTTCTGAATATTCAATTTGCTAAGTACCATATTTGGAACAACAAGAGCGAGGGGTTTCCAAATATGGTACTTAGCACTGAAACCTTCAACCAATCAGTTCGCACTGAATATTCGGAAGCTGTGAACGCACGTTACACGTTTCAACCCTTATGGGTTTCTGGTGAAATCATTTATTTTTAAAATAAGACTCAAAGGGACAATCGAAGTCTAATACAAATAACAAGGCGAAAGGATAAAACTTTAATTTACATAATAGGCGAAAATAGATAGGGGAAAAAAGTTTGCCATAGCAAAAAAATGCTATAGTCAGTAAGGAGACTAATTCACTTATTCAACACGATAATTAGGGAAAGGCTATGTGGAGCAATATCAGCTTATTCCACTTGCATCCATTGAAGAGGAGCCTGAACCCATAATAAAACCAATTGCTTTTTAAAACTGGATTTTTTTTCCTGTCAAAATGTTCACGTAAATTTCGAGAAAAACGAACCCATGGTCTAAAAGCTAAGATAACTCAAAAGATAACTTCCTCAGACTCTCACAAGGAAGTGATCTAGTTAAAACACTTAACATCACACAGGAGATATTTGACAACGAATTTTGCATTTGAACCTAAACCAATGGCAAGTAGACTAATTCAGGGACAAGTGAAACTACTGCTGATACAAAGTAAATCTTGCTGAAAAATATGCGATGAGGCAAGAACGCCTAAAAAGAAAGAACGCCCAAGATCGATCTATATTAATACCATACAAATCATTTTGTTTTCTCGAAGAAACGGCCATGCTTAGGGCTGCATTTGGTTCAATACGACCGTGACATCCGAAAGTAAACAACTTACCCCTCCATTCTCGCAAGAAAGGCAGCTACCCATCTTGAATCACTAAAATCGAGCTGTATGTACGTAGACAAGACACCTCCGCAAACTGACAGCCAGTGGTAAAAACTGAGCGTGTAAAAGTCAGAACATCAATTTATTTGCTTACAACTGCAACCCATCACTTAGTAAAAATACGGGAATTTTACGGACCTGTGACAAGACGCACGATGACACACAGTCAAGTTATTTTACGTGATTGTAATTACTAAAAGAACTTTCCGGTACACCGACGTCAACAAAAACGTCACTTTCAAAATTTTCTCCTCCTCTTCGTAGTACAGCCCGGTACGCGCAATATCCTAAAAAACAAATTGGTCCGAGCGGTTACGTACTGAAAATAGAGAATAGAAGGTTCACACTCGTCTGCTCATGTTATGATCAAAACCTCAAATTTGTTGATTTCGCTTTCGCTGGTTTGACCGCAAAAATATGTGCTAAAATACAGGACGCACGATTTTTTTTCCTCTTTCAAGTAAAGCTATTTCAGTCTCGTGATCCTTTCACGAAACGTTTCCCGGCCCACAACCTCCTGTGCCGACCATACCTCTGACGGTCATTCCGCCACCGTATCCTCTTGTCCTTCTTCTACCCTTGTGAGTCCCTTTTACTTCCTTGTGAGTGATCTTCAATCAAAAACAAAAATGTCAAATGTCAAATTGCTCAATCAAGCATTACTGATAGAACTGTGACCAAGTTTCCAAAGGTGTTACTCGAAGTTGCGAATGTCGCCTGCCATCTTTCCTTATGAATTGAATGTAGACAAAAGGAAGGCGCTAAAGACGTTAAACTCTCCCATCATTTCCCCGTTTTGTCTAAACAGTTTACAATCCCTTGCCCTTCTACAATGTTGTTTTGGCAAATGGGCTCAGAAACTCGCGTTAAAACAACATTGAGGGGAGAGTGAGCTGCGAAAGCTTCGGATCTGTATAGTCGTGTACTGTTCCAACGAGTCCTGTCACAGACCGTAGCTTTTTTGTAATAGGTGAATCGCAGTTTTACATACCCTTTTCAGGAAGCGCAAAGGTCTCGTGAATTTCGAGAAAACGGGCCCATGGCCTCGAGGTTGACATAATTAAAAGGTAATTAACTTCCTTCTTTCACGAGGACATGGTCTAAAAACAATTCACACAGAAAAATTGTGGCAACAATTTTTTTTCTATTTAAACGCTTGAGCCAATTTCAATTACACTAATTTCAGGAGGGAAAGCCCAGGGGCATGAACCTCTCGCTTATACAAAGTAAATCCTGCAGCAAAATAATCGATGAGGCAAGAGTATTTTACGTGATTGTAAAAAAATCAAAGCAATCTCTTTATTAAAATGTACAAAACAGTTATTTCGGTTCAATTTTCCAGGTTGTTAAATTTTTCAGAGGGCAGGGAATTAAGGAGTAGCGCCACAAACAAAAACTTAGGGAGTCACTCCCCGCCTACCTCACACTGGGTTCGGCTCTGCAGTGAAAATATTACTAACGCACGATAAAATTTGTTAGGTGGAATATTCAGTTTAAAGGTCTGTTCGAAAATCCGTTCAAGAGATCGCCCATGACAAAACGGTACGTCGTATGGCTTTTTTTCAAGCTCCTGCTCATTTTTTTCCAATAAATTAGACCGTTTACCAGTTGGTGCAACATAGTCTTTTAAACTGTGGGTACTCAATAGAATGCTACGCGGAAAGGTTTAGACTGTGCCGAAAACATCAAGGCTTTTTTAAGAGAACAAGAATTTCCAAAAATGCGTCAAATGTTTCATCGCAAAATCGGACAGTTTGATTTAAACAAATGGACTTAATTGATGTGACGTATGTCTTCCCCTGGCGCGGGCGACGAGAGGGAAAATGCAAATGTTAACGGGAAACAAATATAAGCATACACAAACCCTTTCTCACGAACCCGCAACACAGAACATATATAAAATGCTAGTTATTAATTTATTACCAAGCTACAAAATTACAAGTCTAAATTACTTAAAATATGAAAAAGAAATATTCGATACCAATTAATTTTACTATTTGATTGATAATTCAAAGGCTTTACTTTCTAAAATTAATCTTAAACATTAGCACTTAACGGAAACTCGCTACATTTTCAATATTTACAATACACTGTAACATTTCGGTTAGTTCATCGTTCAGTATCATTTCCTCTTGGACACTTGTGTTCATCCAATGTTCTTTTTTTGTCTACAACAAAGCTGTTTCTTCTCTTTACTAACAACGCTCTCCTTTTACTTCTCTTCAGCACTGTACGCACCCGAATGATTCACTACACTGGCCTACGACAAAGGAGTTTTATCGTTGATTTCGGCTCTCTGTTCATGCTTCTCCTCTACATAGCTCTGTGCCACCTCTATGCTGGCTGAAGACAAATAGGTTTGGTACTGAAGTCGAAAAGAATGTCAACCACTTTCCTGCAAAAAGGCTTTTCTTTTGCTTTGTTTTTTTCTACCGCGATCTTTCGCGGATGGAGCTTATTATGAAATGCATTGATCGCACGAACAACAAACAAACAAACAAAGAAACATAAAAATAAAACGAGATGAAAGCCCGTGTGCAGGCTTATCAAGAGCTGACAAGAATGCTCTGAAATTTTACTATTCATGCTTGTATACAAAGTTTAACAAAGGTCATTATAAATTCAAGTACAATATTTCGTCATCATATTAAGTTTAATTTTCTTGATATCAGGTCACAAGCAAGAAAAGGTTTTCCACAACCTGAAATTGTTTCTTCCAAACTTGAGCTTCCGGCTTCTTCAGTCTCAGCTTCTTCAGCCTCAGTCTCCCCCGCACCCTCCTCCAAAACAACCTCCGTCGCAGCTCCCGCAGTCATCTCCTCCTCCGCTCCCTCCTCCCCAACTCCAGCCGAAACAATCTCCGTCCCCTTCTCCCCAATTAGAACCGCCAATTCCTCTGCCCCCTCCTCCACTACTCCAGCCGCCGCCTCTTCTGGCCCGTCCTCCATTACTCCAGCCTCCACCTCCTCTGGGACTGGCCTTTTGAGTTTCTGTCTCGGTGACACCACCGTGCGAGTGCGTCTACGAGTGAATAAAAGATGTTAAATGGCAAATATCTCCTTTTCGAATTACTTACATCTGTTTTTCTGTATATTCAGTACTCAGTGACCACATCTGGACTGAAAATATATACTCGCTATGCAACGCTTTCGAGTGGTATACCGTGGAATATCCCACGAGTCCCTCGTATTTTCTTGGTATACACACGAACCTTTAGGCGCATGTGTATACTACGAAAATACAAGTGACGAATATACAACGGTTTTCCTGCCTTCTGATTGGTTGTATTTTCTATGACATGGTATAAAGGTTAGATCACAATCCCGGAAATTCCACAACTTACTCTTCAAGAAAAACGTGAACGTTTTTTTAACTTTCCCCAGAATTTTGCTATGAAGTATTACGAGTCGGCGCTCTCTCTTTATAGTCTTGTCCTGGGCCCGGTTGTTCAAAAGCCGGTTAACGCTAATCCCAGATTATAAATTAACCAAGGAGTTTATTTCTCTACTCCCAAATGCTGTTCAACGCTGATATTCGGCAAAAAATTACATTGGAAGAAGTCAATCTTGATAAACAAAAATAAGAAAAAGAAACTTTCACCAAAAAGTTGAAAACATGAAACAAAATTCTTCGCTAATCCTGGATTAAGTTAATCGGCTTTCGAAAAACCGGGTCCAGTTTTCTGAATACTTTTCTTGGGTGGTGGCAAGAGGTGGTCGATTCTCATCAAATTGTCTAAAAGTTTTGTCCGTGTTTTTCCACTCCTCTCGAGAAACGACAACCCTACGCACGCACCTTTGGTACTAATAAGTGGAATCATTTAATAAAATAAACAGTTTTCGCGAGACTCAACTTCATGTGATTTAAATTTAGTACGACTCAAAGTCTAATACACAGTACAACAGCGAACGGATGAAACTTGATAAAATAAAATAGGCGAAAATAGCCAGCGAAAATAGCTTGGTTGGAGCTATTTATACGAATAGCTTATATGAGTTCTTAAGGTTGCGATCACCGCTGTCACAGACGATCGTTTAATGCCTGCAGCAATTGGCGCGATCACGGTCGCTTGGATCGCCCGTGTTCTATCCGAGCGATTGGTCGCGATCGTGAACGATTTTATGAGAACTATTTTCACTCAGGGAGACGATCGAAGCGATGAAAACTGCCCAGTGGTGCATCAATTTTACCCAAAACTCAACACGGCCTCACAAGCAACATGGCCGCTAAAACAGCGATTGGCCCTATAATTAAGTTGTAAAGTTGCTTCGTCTTTCTCAAACTGCTATAAGTTAAATTAGAGCTGGCTTTGGAAGACGATAAGGCTGCTATACAAGGGCACACAACGAGCAAATTAAGCCAAAAGCCTTTGAGAGACATTTCTAGGCTCCTTGTAACGTATAAAGACTGTCTCTAAAAGAGATGTTTTTATCACCTAGAAAAATTTTGACCTGTTCGGATATCTTAGCTGAAAATTGAAATGTCCGGAAATTTTAGGGAATGATATCTTCATTTCTGAAATTGCTAGCTCAACGTTACCTTCTAAGAACTTCCAACCGAACCACTTGCTCATCCGAAACTGCTAGGTGACCTTCTTAAGTGCCAAAAATTACAAAAATATCCCTCCCGAAAACGTGAGGGACTACTTTTCCCTGGTTGTGAATCTTTTAGGTGATGTCTTGGTAAAGAAATTTGTAGTTGTTTGGCAACGTAGAACCGAAATTATTTGAGCAGCTTGACTCTCCCGAACACATATTTCACCGAAGATTATCGTTGGTCTATCGTTGGGTGCCCAGGGTGCGGCTATAGTCAGAAAAAAGACTATTAATTTACTTAAATCAGGTAAATCAAACAGTCGTCTGATAAAAATGTTGTGATAACGTTGAGATATCTCTGTTAAACCCTTGGATCACGTTATGCTTCCAGAGCAGGAAAATAATCTTTACGATGACTCAGTCGCTTGTTCAACTTAACACGATCATTAGAAGAAAGAAAATCAGCTTACCCAGGGGTCATCGCTTGAAGAGTAACAGCCACCCATTATAGATCCAATCGCTGACTTACACTCTGGATTTTTTCCTGTCTAAAGCACCTTCGAAAACACGGTCGAAAGTTGAATTTTAATTTTCATGTTTTCGTGCAAACCTGTTATTCTGTTTAAATACTGGAATCATGTACTGATATGAGACATGAAACGGAACTGACGTAGTGGTTGCGTGACCTGAATTAAACAGGCTCCCGTACTACAGTGCAAGCCATCAAGAAAAACTAACACAGAGGAAACTTCTTATTAATGACACCTTTTCAAGAGATAAAAACTGAAAAAAGTTAATATTCTGAGTTTTCCACATCTGAATAACCCTTCACCATCTAAAACGAAGTTTCTCTTTAAATATCTAAAAGTGCTATTAATTACGTGTTATGGCACACGTGAATTTTTTGAATGAGCAGTGACAGGAACAAACTCGTTTACTGTGAAGTGACGTATCTTGAACTTCATATTCAGCTGTTTTACAGCACGTTTTAATAACTAGCGACACTAGGGCACGTTTTAATGACTAGCGACGCAAACAAAAGCTTGACGAACACACAGACATATCAAGAATTTTTAAGAACCTTTCTATGAAAGACGTACTATTGAACTTTCGATCCTGCCAGAATTTTAAGAACATACTAAAAATATTCTCATGCTCAGATACATGTAAGAACGTCTTTATTTTGCTCTTTTGTTACCAGTATACATAAAGCTTAAAACTGAGAAATGTAAAGCTGTTGTCTAACATGACAATTAACGTGTTTTTTTCTTATGGCATGATACACCGAAGAACAACTTGAATGTGGTCATCATCCGAACTTAAGCTTCCGGCTTCTTCATGCAGTCCCAGTCTGTTCAGTCTCAGCATCCCCCGCCTCCGTCACCTCCTCCGCCACAACCTCCGCCGCCATCTCCTCCGCCCCCTCCTCCACCACTCCGGCCACCACTCCAGCCGCCACCTCCCCCGCTCCGCCAGCCGGACCTTGACGTGCCACCACTGGAGTAGTACGTCTACGAGTAAACACAAGATGAAGACTGTCAAATAACGCCTTTTGGAAGAATTCATATCCGAATTTCTGTATATTCAGTGCTCGACCGCATTTGCTTAAGAAAATAGGTCCGATCACAAACCGGAAATTCTACGCCTTACTCTTAAGGAAAAACGTGAAGGTTCGTCAAAGTCTCACAGAATTTTGTGATATACAAGGATTATGAGACGGTGCTCTGTTCTCGATGCTTTTCTTGGGTGGTTGGCGATTCCCATCGACCTGTTGTTGTCTACAATTTTGAAAGTGTTTTCGCGAAACTTCGCGCTCCCACTTTGAGCCTCGCAGAAGACAAACCTTACGACCGCAAACTAAGGCAAAACCGACCTCTATTCGTAATAATAATTTATTATTACAATGCACAGTTTTCTTCGTGAGATTCATAGGACGAATCGAAGTCGAATACAAATAACAAGGCGAAAGGATAAAACTTTTCATAATAGGCAAAGATAGCTAAAGAAAAAAAGCTTGCTAAGAACTGTTTACGACATAATAACAATATATGAGGTCTTAGAGCAACTGGCCCTAAATTAGGTAGTAAAATCGTCTGGTTTTTTCCCAGTCTGCTTGAATAACAACTGGCTTTGGATAAGGCTACTATAGTCAGTAAGAAGACTAATTCACTTCCTTAACACAATTAGGCAGGCAATATCGAGCAATATCAGCTTACCCTACTTGCTTCCATTGAAGAGCAACCTGAACCCATAATAGAACTAAAATAAATCGCTTGTTAAAACTCTGGATTTTCTTCCAGTGAAAAGACACGTTCGAAAACACGCCGGTGAAATGCTGCACTTCCAAGGTCAGAACATGTATTTCTATGTTTTTTATCGCAACCTGTCATTATGTTAAAATACTGGAATTTACTCATTTGAAACAGGAAGCATTCCGTTTAACTACAATGACGCAGCGTTTCATTTCCCTGAATCAAAGCTTCCATGGCACTGTGGATAAGCCATCGAGAAAAAACTAACACACTGGAAATTTTAAAGCTTCTTAATGACTACCTTTCAAGTGAAGACAACTGAAAAAAGTTGAAATACTCAGTTTTCCACATCGGAAAACCCCTTCACTATATCCCAAACGGACTTCCACTTTAAAAATCAGTAAGCGTGGTGCTGGAATTTTACTGAGCTGTTACAGGAAGTAAGTCATTTAATCACATTGACGTTTCCTTTACTAAATAGGTAGCTTTAGCAAGGACGACGATGTCGTCTACGAGAACGTTGTCTAAGTATATTATTTCCCGTTATGGGCCTTATTCGCGCAGCGGCCATATTACCATAGACACCCCATGTGTAGCAGCGAGCATCTCCCATACTAAGCGTATGTCAAGGCATTTTCACAGACCAATCTATTTTTGGACTACCTTTGCGGCTAAACAATAAATGCAGTTCGGTTCAGTGACGCTATGACGTCAACTTAGTTTCCCGTGATCGGTCATCGGGCTCCTGCGGGAGTCTCATTCGCGGGAAATTCAAGTCTAAAAATAAATCAGTCTGTGAAAACGCCGTGACAGGAATATATGGGAATTGCTCGCTCCTACTCATGGGCTCTCGCCACAGGCAAAAGATTTTGTATCCCGAGCCTCGAGTTGAAACGCTTGGGAACGAGTTCCGGTGCGCAAATACAAAAGTTTTCAATCCCTCGGGACTCAACATGGCCGCCCAGTGCGGTTTTCAAATGAGTATCGTAAAACCAAAACCAAAGTAATTACTTTGGCCAATCAAAAAGGACGGAGACAATCCAGTAAACCAATCAAAACTCGAAGTAATTACACTTAGCCGACACAAAGCGCGGGAAAATGTGCACGCGCGAGCCACGATTGGTTTTGGTTTCACTTCTGATTGGTTGAAAAAGTGGCGCGAGAACTTTGAACCAATCACTGAGTGAAGTAATCATAAACCAAAGCAATTCGCTAATTACTTTCGACACTCAATTGAAAACCGCTCTATTGTGAGTCTTTCAACATTTCAGGGATAAACTTGGTGAACGGTGTGGACGTTTGAACTGAAATTAAGAAATTTAACGTTAGGTGCGCGTCCTGCACATAAACTCAAACTTGGTCTTCTCACGCCGTTGTCAGTCCGAGAACGTGAAAATCTACCAAAAAGTAAAACGGACTTGGCTAGTGTGCAGAGCCTTTGTTTGTTTAGTCTTTTTTATATTAAACCCATTGTTTTGTGGCGT
>OX421455.1:35733326-35735826 GCA_949126865.1 Montipora capitata | reverse complement strand
TGTACCTGAAAACGTAAAAGGACCACCATAAGGTAAGCAGGATGTTTCGTAGAATTTATTTTGATCAGATTGTGGAAAAGTCCTTATGGAATGATCGCAGAATTCGATTTTAATTCCGTCCTTTGCAGTTCAATTCAGTGTTTACCGAACGGATTTTAGGCTAAAGCCGTTTTGGAAAACATCAAGGACACAAAGCGAGAAAGGTACCGTGGGCTAAAATTTCGCATGGAACGAACTGTTAATTTTTAAATTTTGTATATTGAATTAACTATCGTTGTGTCTCCTTAAACAAATTTGTACCGGTTTACCTTTCGGGGTTTTGTCAAAGTTCTGCCACCGGCACTTTAAGATAAGAAAGAGAGACGTTGGGAATGGAGTTGATTAAAATTCTACTACCGCGCTCCACGGTTTTTCGTACAACTACCCAAACCCTAATGTGAATTAACAAAAACTTCGAAATTGAGAACAACCTCTCCAGAATATATTGCTCGTTCTTTAAGCCACGCGCAGATCTGGCAGATAGATATCCCGGGTAAAAATCGATTCTTATTCATCCATAAATGGCTGCGCACCGCGGTAGTAGTCCATCTCACTCTTTCTCCTTATTCTCAATCATCAACTAAGGACCATGGTGGCAGTCTATTTAAGTACCTTGTCAGTGAACGGGTATGTAGAATTGTTCCATTTTTTTATTGTTACGATCATGGTATTTTTATTGTACGCTGGGGATGGTTCAAAGTGCAACGCAACTGTTTTTTTCCAGTGTCGCCGGCTGCAGCTGCAAATACGATTACTCCCTGTTTAATCAACTTTTGTGGCATAGTCAGTACAGGTATAACTGAAAAGGGCAATTTTCTCTAAATGCATGCATTTTTTTCACTTCGAGCCGCTTATAACATCGCCAATATCGATTTAACACTAACCTGACTATCACTGAGATCTAAGATAGCAAAAAAAAAGTGCTCGAACTTCGCTTACCTGGATATGTACATCTAACCGTGCATTTAGTAAAGCAACAGTAGAGGAAATCACTGAGGAATAGTAAGCGTACAAAGAAATATTTAGTGAGAAAATTTGTAACGTCAAGAACTTAATTAGTTTCGTTTAAATTTCTTTAAACAAGCCGCGTCTCTCTTTTTTCCCGTAAAAACACTGGTGCAAACGCAAACGCAACAGTGCCTCTTGTCTGAATTCTGCGTTCAAAATAATAGGGCTAAGTTGATGATTTCACAGGGTTTAACCATTTGGTTGTGGTACGAAATTCCCTCAGAAGCAATGGCCAGTTACGAGTTACAGCAGTTTTATTTCACTTTATGACAGATACATGTCAAGCTGTGCAAAACTGTATACTTTTTTACTGGTTTTACCTAAATGATAGTTTGGATATTTTAGAATCTCTCGTTTATTTTACAATGTCACTTAAATAGTAGCAATTTACATATGTTCGTAAATTTTGTGATTGTAAATTTTCCCTGCTACTTTGCACGTTTCAAGCTTGGTACTTGCGAGCCAAGGAGACTGGCGTTTCCTTTTAAGATAAAGTGGGCGCTTTTGCCGCTTTTCCGGTCATGTCAAGCAGAATTGAAACTATGAAACCATTTTTAATGTTCGTAATTAATTATAATTCCGGAGGGAGGTAAGCCTTAGTTCCAACCGTAAACCTTTTCAGTTTGGCAAAAAAATTTACCACTTCAAACTGTTAAACGTTTGTCAACTAAAGGTCCGCGCTTGTAGTTTGGACTGCAGGTCTGTTTATTTTCATACCTTTATATCGCGTACGCTTTTGGAGGCGGCCGCCAACCGGATGCCAATCTTGTTTTGAGCGATCATCCCAAACTTTGATTCCAGTGAACGCTATGAACTTGGCAAACATACACCAGCATCGAGAAATTTTTGGAATCGATCTTTCCTTAGAGAAAATTCAGATTCACAGCAAACTGGAACAAGACGTGTCCGTTCCTTCCTTTTACCAAGAATGAAAAAGGGTGGCAAACAGAAGTGGAAAAGCGGGAGCAAAATAAAACTTGACCGCCATTGAAGACCACGTGGTATTTCGCTTCGCGATGTTCGTCTGTTCAGTTTCTCTGTTTCCCTGTCTGTTCAGTTTCTCTGTTGCCTATCTCAGGGGTTTTATAGCACAAAGCGTTATTAGAAATAGTAATTAAAAAAAAAACAGTATGAAAGATCGGTTCG
Source organism: Montipora capitata (assembly GCA_949126865.1). Taxonomy (NCBI): domain Eukaryota; kingdom Metazoa; phylum Cnidaria; class Anthozoa; order Scleractinia; family Acroporidae; genus Montipora; species Montipora capitata. Next base: position 35,733,633 of record OX421455.1, on the reverse strand, counting down.
AGTTCCGTGGATATGTAATTCCACTTGACATAGAAACCTTGACAAACGGAAGTTAAGGTTCCATTCGAAACAGCACCGTTCAAAACCGGAAAACAAAAGATAAACTTCATAGTCATAAAGTAAAATTCTTCAGGCAAATTACACGATCATCCGTTTCGAGAAATGAGCACGCTGTCTTATTATTGTGCCCTTGTTGCCTTGGTTTCAGACTACCTGGATGTGACCTCTTACGAGCTTGCGTTGGTGTCCGTTACCCATAGTGCAGGGGCACCCAACGACCAATTTGTTGTAAAATGTATTATTATAC
>OX421455.1:35668326-35718326 GCA_949126865.1 Montipora capitata | reverse complement strand
GAATTTTCTCCATTCTCTTCTTTTTCGGCACGCGAACATGAAAAGCTCGAGGTTATCCGCATCGTGTGCGACTTCTTGTCAGTCTTGTCCTTTCCACGGCACTTCCACGTCGTCTGGAATTTTTACTGAAAAGACATGGCGACGTGGGATATTTGGTGGAGTTTTTGCCGTTCTCTGCCATTTAAAACGATAACATTACATGAAATGATCAAAATCAGCTGTTTGTAGAGAACGTCATATCATCATGGACAATGAAATTGTTATTACTTTGTCTCCTAAGTACAATATTCTTCACAGAGTTTAAGTTTTATTATAGAATCTACACACGTGATAGCGTTGTTTACAATGTTAAATCCGTAGCCGTTTGAGAGAGATGGTGTTCTCGAACCTCAGGTGGTTTTCGTTACTTTTGAGGTCTTCCAACGTTGACTGTTGTGAAGACAGCTGGCACGTACCATGGAAACACATCACTGGCCAACCTTCCCACTTACACGTAGCAAAGGATCCCAGTTGGACGTATTTAAGTGATAAAAATTTGAATTTTCAAGTTGTTAGTGGGTGTATTTAGCTATTGAATTTTGTGGATAGCTAATGACGTTTCCAATAATCTGATTAGCTCAGTTTGTGAAGTTCGCGAAACTGCGTAGAGTTCCGCCTCCCAGGCTTTTCCAGTTAAATCGTTCTCCAGCTTAATGAAAACATAAACCAAGATGAACACAAAATTTGAAACGAAGTGGTATGAAAAAGACGGCTCGGGTCCAATCGCTGGTAAGATCTTCCCTTTTCTAATCTCAACTTGTTTTCCACTGGAAAGTTCAAACAATAAATGTCAATTGGATTGGTTCGAGTCGAACCTCAGGTGGTTTTCGTTACTTTTGAGCTCTTCCAACGTTGATTGTTGTGAAGACAGCTGGCACGTACCATGGAAACACATCACTGGCCAACCTTCCCACTTACACGTAGCAAAGGATCCCAGTTGGACGTATTTAAGTGATAAAAATTTGAATTTTCAAGTTGTTAGTGGGTGTATTTAGCTATTGAATTTTGTGGATAGCTAATGACGTTTCCAATAATCTGATTAGCTCAGTTTGTGAAGTTCGCGAAACTGCGTAGAGTTCCGCCTCCCAGGCTTTTCCAGTTAAATCGTTCTCCAGCTTAATGAAAACATAAACCAAGATGAACACAAAATTTGAAACGAAGTGGTATGAAAAAGACGGCTCGGGTCCAATCGCTGGTAAGATCTTCCCTTTTCTAATCTCAACTTGTTTTCCACTGGAAAGTTCAAACAATAAATGTCAGTTGGATTGGATATGCGTGTGTGTGTGTGCCAACGCTATGAATGTTCAGTTAATTTTGCCATTCCACGTTCTTCAATGGTTTCTTTTCGAATTTTCAAAACGATGATCTAGGATAGTACCGAAGAATAATAAGTTGTAATAACCTTTCTAATTTTAATCTTCTTTAACCAGTTTTAATTTTGTTTTTTTCGGTTTTCATGTGCTTAATCTGGCTTTAGTATTTGTTAAAATAACGTTTACGCTAATTTAGTTCAACTCCCTTTTGAGCCCAAGTAGCGCGAATGACTTTCCACAGCACTTCCACCTACAGTAATTACAAACATCAAAGCACATATATATGATTAATATTAATAATTAATTTGTTATCTGAAATGTGAATCGATTAACTGAATGAGTTTGAAATTTGCCTCAACAACCATTCAACATTTCTTTTGTTAATGTAGTTGAAGCTATTTGCCCACCTCTTTCAACATTGTTGTGTACGCCAGTGCGCACTAATCGGCCTCTCGATGACATGTCCGTATCGATAGTAACAACCGCGGCTGCTACCTGGGATTGAATAGGGAATAGGGAGCTTTAGCAACGACAACGCTGCGACGTCAACGAGAACGTCACAAATTTGCATATTTAGTGGCCAAAGACAATAGGTGGGTTCATACCAGCGGAGTAAGTACACCTTAAGTATACCCGAGCTCAAGTATACTTAAGATCGTCCATGTTTACTTACCGTGATGAGCGTTCATATTAGAGTTCAAAGTATGCTTTCAAGGTAATCGTGTTGTCAATCAAACACAGCATGGAGACTTACATAAGGTCTTTGTCTAAAAAGTTGTCCTCATCCATCCCCTGGTAAGATCTATACGGATTCATTCACAGTCGTTTTTCGTCGAAGTAGACGTAAATTTTGCGTGTTCGCGTGTTTGTGTGCTCTGAATTTCCCGAATTTCATGCTTGATTGACGTCCGTTTCCGGGATGTGGTTTGACAGTAGATAAGTAAGCTCGTAAGGATGGTATGAACTAGACTTGAGAGTGTACTTCGGCTTCTTTGAAGGCAATGCATTACCATGGCCACAAAGTAGGCTACTTGAGCTGAAATTAAAGCCGTTCACATCTGAAGTAGGGCTCAAGTGTACTTAAGGTATCCTTAGTCCGCTAGTATGAACCCACCTAATAGCTTTGCACGCTCTGCACGTGCGTTTTTCATTTTTGTCTATTTCTTTGCCGTCGTCAGCAAAACCACAACGTGAAATGACCAAATTTGAGGTTTTATGAAGGACGTCAGCATTTGAAAATATAAATTTTTATTTTCTCCCCTAAATAAAGCGCCGCTCATAACGTTTTCATTCCTGAGGGATTGCCATACCTTTCTGACATTAAAAAACACTTGGAATAGTCGTGAAGTGATTACAATAATGCGAATTTATGTTTTTAGATGACGTTCTCGTTACCGTTCCCGTCGTCGTTGCTAAAGCTCCCTAGTTTAAGATCTACGACGGCGACGGTCCACGAAAACGTCACCTCAAAATATAACTTGGCTCTATCGTAAGTCTTTCGCGATTATTCAGTCTCGTTCAGGTCCTACAATATGGGCAAAGTATCCTAAAAAGAAATTGGTACGAACGGTTTTAGAGTGAAAAGAGAGAATGAAAGATTCTCTGTTGCATGCTTAAGGCCGGGACACACTAGGCGACAAGTCGCAGCGACATGTCTCTGCGACAAATTGCTCCATGTGTACTACTTGCAAAACAAGTCGCTGCTACACGACGCCTCTTTGGTGCACACGCAGTGATCTCGTATGAGGGGGAATGTGAACTAGTTTTCTAATTCAATATGGCTGACCATATGACGCTCTCTCATTGGTTCATTTATATTTTGTCGCAGCGACTTGTTGCCGGAAGTGTACACACGATGCGACAACGCTGCTTTCGCTAATTTTGTCGCTGCGATAAGTCGCACGAATTCAAACTGGTTTCATCGTTCGTGCGACTGATCGCAGCGACAAAATTCTGCCGCAGCGACAATGATTTTCATGAAATTAACCGTGTCACACAAGGCGATTTGTTGCGGCGACTTGTCCCCGCGACGTGTCGCAGCAACTTATCTCCTAGTGTGTCCCGGCCTTTACGTTGTCGTCAAAACCTCAAATTTGGTGATTTCACGTCGTCGTTGTGCAGCCCGCTAAGATACTTGCTAAATGCGTGCTGCACGTGCAGCACGATTATTTATGCTCTTTTAACCAATAATATTATTGTTTTGTAGCGTTGTCGTAGTCGTAGCCGTCGTCGTTTCTTAAAAGGGATTTTAAGCAAAGACGACGGCTACGGCTACGGCAACGCCACAAAGAAAGAATATGATTGGTTAAAAAAGGAAAAATACTCGTGCTGCACGTGCAGCACGAATTTCCGTGCATTTCTCTGCCGCACTCCAGAAAACATCAACGTGAAATCACCAAATTTTAGGTTTTGGCGACAACGTGAGCATATAACAATGAAACGGTCATTTTTTGTTTTGACTTTAAAACCGTTCGTGTCCATCCAGTTACAGGATAGTTCGCCTGTATTGTACAAGGCGAACAAGACGGAATATTGCGATTATACTTGCGATAGCAATAAGTTTTATTTTGGACTGACGTTTTCGTTGCCGTAGCCGTCGTCTTTGCTTAAACTCCTTAAACTCTCTAATACCGGGCCTCTCGTGAAGCTTTGTTGAATGTGTTGAAACCGTCTACCAACCCCAGCTCTCAATATCGTTCAACGAAATCGAGCGGATCATGGTTTTACGCAAATGTTTAAGCCTTTTCTCCAGGCCTTTATAGAAACATCACGGAGGTTAGACGATGGCAAAAATGCGACAAAGCAAATTGGTTTAATGATAACTAAACAACGACAACAACAGCAATCGTCTTGAAATTTTGGTTTACGTCTTTGCAGTTTTGGTCCTGGAAGCGGACGTGAAATGACCAAATTTGTGGTTTCGTTTTGGACATAATAATAATAATAATAATAATAATAATAATAATAATAATAATAATAATAATAATAATAATAATAATAATAATACAACGTTCGTTGTACGCATTATAGAAATCTCAAAGCGTCAACAAGTTGATTGAAAAATGAAAAGATTGAAATAATTCGAAATGAAAATGGAAAATGGCTAGCTTAAATAGGTAAAAATGTTAAGTTCAGATTATAGTCCATATGCTTTACGAAAAAGGAAGGGCTTTAGAGCAGCTTTAAAGTTATCATATGAATCTGAGCATTTTTGAGTTCGAGTTGTAACGAGCATCCAATAATGAATGCCGCTCAATTTACGCTATAAACTGCATGCCACCTTGTTCATAACAGTTCATTGGTAGTTGAATTGCTTCACGGTCTTACACTGCCCTGAATGACTTGGAATCATCCCAAAATGAAGGTGGCGTGATCCAATGGTTAGGGCGTTGGGTTTGCATGGGTTCACCCCGGGTTGAAATTCCGCTCTGTCCTCTGGTTTGGATTCATTTCCGGTTGACCCGGATTCAATTCCAGTTGGGGTTCTAAATCATGTTTCTGTTAAGTTTGAATTGTTTCTTTCACACTCTTAAAAGTGGGGTGCCTGTGAAACTAACTTGACAGCTTAGTGCGCTTCCACTATGAACAAAGCATTTTATTATTTTAAAAAAAAGAATAATTACAATAATGCGAATGACTTTCCGGTAGCCTCCGTCGTTGCTCTTGCTCAATTAAAGGGCGATAAAATCTGAATAAAATCTGAGTAAAAGCGGCTATATGTCTTTAAGGAAACGAATAGCGACGGAAAATACTATATTCACCAACTCGTGCTTTCTTATCTCATCTCTTCTCCCCCCAATAACAAGTTCTGAGCTTCCATCAATTTTTTACTCAAGTTTTTCGTAGGGCGCGAGCCGATAATGTCCGAAGATTTCCGAGAGCGTTCCTCACCTTCCTTACGAAAATCAGAGATTCCGACAAAGAACGACTACTTTTTCCTCGCATTTATGTGTCCTTCGTGTGATTTTACTTTAAGCTTAAATTGATAATTTTTTTCCACCAAGCGGCAGTTTTCTAGATATGTTCTGCTCAAGCTAGATTTTTGTTACTGCAATTAATTTTTTTCTTTTTCCCTAATGATAGAACTTCGAGAAGCATTCACATTGTTTGACAAAGATGGCGGTGGGTCTATCTCGTCATCCGAGCTTGGTGCAGTGATCAGGTCACTGGGACAAAATCCAACAGAAGAAGAACTAAAGGAGATGATAGCCGAGGTGGATGAAGATGGTGTGGAAATTATGTAATTTTCTTTGTGCGTAGATTTAGCTTTGGTTTGACTTAACTCGTGCTCTTTGTTCTGTTTTTAATCAAGAGGTGTAAAATCAACACAAGTTTATTACCCTGGTGAATCTCCGAACAGAGGAAGATAATCCAATTGACCAATCTCATAACGCGTGGCAAATGCATGCAGTTGCGTCTAAGCGCGGGAAAAATCACAGTTGGTTCTGCTTTTACCTCTGATTGGTTGAGAATGTGGTGCGAGATTTTGAACCAATCACCAAGCGTAACATTACCAATGGAAAATTCCTTTCGACGCTCATATCTCATATCCCAATTGACCTTTCAATTCCTTGGAAATTGAACTCGGGATATTCGCTCAAAGTTTTACTCTGCTCAGCCTACGTGGTGTACGCTGGGCAGACTTTTCCTTGGGGAAATTACCCAAATAACTAATTAAAACAAATCAGAGCACATATTCCCATTCCAGCTGGTTTAAAAATAAACGCAGGATGTTTTCGCCTTTCAAGGAAATTAAAAAAATGGTTCTGTGAACGTGCATGTCATGATGTGTTTACTAACTGAAAAATATCTCGTGCCTTTTAAACGCTAATTTTTTATATCGCGACAGGAAATGGGGAGATAGACTTTGAGGAATTTCTCCAAATGATGTCCAATAAAATAAAGGATACAGACACAGAGGAAGAAATTAGGGAAGCTTTCAGGATTTTTGACAGAGACGGAAATGGGTTGATAAGTGCAAATGAGCTGCGGCAAATTATGGCAAATCTTGGTGAAAAACTGACGGATGAGGAATTAGACGAAATGATGCGAGAGGCTGATCTCAATGGCGACGGGCACATCGACTACCAAGGTACACGACACTTTGAAAGAAAAGTTTCATTTAAAGATTACAAATATTGACAGCGTCGACAACTACATTTTATATAGTTCTAAATTCAACTGTTAAAGCTGGAAACACTTTCAGATAAAAGACATTTGAAGGAGTGTTGGTCATATAAGCATTTAAATGGCACCAGACCGGATCTTGCCATCTAGTACGATTGCTGAAAAGAAAATTCCAACCTCGTTCTCAGAGAGACCCAAGGGGCCGAGGGGTGAGAAATTCCCAGGGAGAGACATCTCGGGGCAGGTTAGAAAAGAAATAAACACAAACCACCTTTGTCCAGCAGTCTTAAGTCAGTCACGTTGGAGAAAGAAAACTCGTTCTACATTACAGATTATTACGTTAATCACGTTCCTATGGTTAATGAAGCACATAGAGCCCTCCATTTGGGTTTTTTTAATCCATGAAGCTGCCTACAGCAGAATTTATTTCTCCCCGCCTTTTTCACAGAAGTACTTAACTTTTTCGCGGTTTCGCAACGAAAATATTTGACCACTAGTTGCTTAGCTGAAAACACTCAACTCCGAATCCGCATTTTTCTATTCTTCTTGCACAGAGTTCCGTCAGTTGATGACAAAATAAATCTTCTTGTGGCAGCGGGAGAGATAATTGATTCAATCACCACTCCAAACGAATTGGCGGGAAATTACTGTCAGTTGTACGGATGAAATTCTGCAGTGAACGTGGAACTGGTTTGCATGTACCCAACGTATTGCAGACAGCGCTTAAAGGAATGGACATTCAGCAATATTTGTAGGGAATCTGCAAAATTGACTTGAAAGGTTGCACACTCGTTAAGCCGTGTTTATGAATGCATACCAAGAAATATTTCGCTTTAGAGATAAAAAGTTAATATCTTTTCAGTTTGTGTCTTCTACAGTTAGGTAATAATAATATTAAGCTGTTTTTATAGTCACAAGGGATATCAAGACCACACGTGGTGTGGTTTGAAGCAATAGGAGGTAACTCATGGCGCATTATGTTAGTGATTGCCAGTGAGTATATATCTAATTTTAAATCTACGCTTAATTCTAAAGTAAAACTACAAATATTGTGGTTATTTTTATTAATTCTGTGAGAATTTTATTGAAGCACATGGATATTCCTTCAATTGTTTGTTTTTAATTGTTTTCTAAGAGAGCATACAGAGTGTTCTTTTCTCAAATCATTTCAAATGTGTTATCATTTTTAGGCGAAGTTGTTTGATAGAACGGTTGTTAGTTGAATAATTTTAATGCTATGATCTCAAGGCAGAGGTACCCACCTGAGAGCCTTTTTCACGCCGCTCAAAATCGGTTTGATGGAAATATCTCGTTTGTGTTTCAAGCAGTGCAAATGAAAAACCCTAAGCTCATTACACAAATCGATGTTTTTGGGATATTTTGTAAATTATTTGATGATTTTTTATATATTTGGTAGGAAATAGTTTTTCTCAAAAGAGTATAGTAAGATTTGGGAGAAATAAGAGAAAGTTAAGATTTAATGCAGTATAAAAATTAGAATTTAATGGTAAGAATTTGTTTATGGACACCCAAACATTTCGCTACCAACATGGGCTGCCCTTGGGTGGGGGCCAAAGATCTGTTGTTGTTCCCAAAATAATTTTCTTTGTTTTATTTCTTCAATTTCATTCAAATTCACGTTTACCCCCACCTTAATAAGCCAGTTCGGAGTTTCAAGAAACGAATGTGCGCGTTGGGATAAAAACAATCATATAATTGTCTTTTTTGTTATTGTAAATAGCTGCAAGGATTTGCATTAGAAATCTCTTTTTTTTTGTTTTAAATATATGCTTGCTTTTCTCCCGACGCGCGCTCGTTTTTTGAAACTCAAAAATCGCGTATTCCTACGTTTGGCTTTAAAATTTGGCGCCATATCGCCGATTCAGTGTAGTCACTCCACCTTTTTCTGATTGCCTTAATTGATTGTCTGTTTCGTCTGTAACTGGCAAATTGCGTTCTCAGCTGTCATCATAGGAATCCACTATAAATAGAGCTTGAAGATATGTTATCTTTCATGGTCTTTTATGACTCTCTGGAATAATCAGTTAAGGTGCAACTTTGAAAAGACGAAATTGAAAGAAACAAAATTTACATTTCAACAAATCATCGTAAGCTAAAAATTAAACGCAAACAAATAAACATATAGACACTGCTAAATTTAAGTCCATGAAATTTGTGATATCAGACTTAATTATCTACCATGACTTGATAATTTCAACCTCTTCTTTTAAAATTTCTTTTAAAAGGATCAAAGGTGCCCCATGTCTTTTTTTTTTTTCCTGAAAATCGGTTTTCATTAATTGTGGGAGTAATTACTGTCAAAACATCGTACTTAGACTGGCTTTGAATCAGAGGGTTAATTGAAAAGGGAAATAGGCTGTTTATGGATATATTACATTATCGCTGTTACAAGTGAAGTAACCCAATTTCTCAAGCCTTTTTCCAAAGCTTTGTCACGATTCATGCAGTCTAAAACCCTTTAATTTTACACACGCACAAGAATTGGCACGGCACTCCAAATAGCGGCACGGTACCAATATTTAGAAGCCGAACACACCTCCAGAGATGTCCTTGTCACCCCTATAATTTCTGGCACGGATTCTGTTTGTTCTGTTTACACACGAAAATTTACCAAGCCTTGCCCGAAAAACATCGGTACGGTACCGAAATTTCGGAGTGCCGTGCCAGATTTTTGTGTTGGTGTAAAAGCCGGCCTTTTTAAATGACAAAACATCGCGGCCTAGCTGCGGAAAATATATTGCCATTCAGTTTTATCTCCTCTTTTAGTATTCAAATACTATTTTCTCTGCCTTAAAATTTCCTTTATACATTTGATGTTCTTGCTTTCTCCCGAATCTTGTTACAGGGTCGGATCCAGGATTTTTCTTAGAAAGGAGTGCACCACTAAGGAATGGCGTAGTTGACTGGTGACTTTTTTTTTTGCAGAATATCAGTTGTATTAGAAAGGCGTAGGTCTTCTCAGTAAGGGCGGGGGGGGGGGGGGGGGGAGGGGGGTGGGGTTGAGGGTGCGCACTTCCCCGCACCCTCTCCTTAGATACGCCCCTGTATTATCATTTGAAAAAGTCAATGATACAAAATGAATTGTAACATTATTGTGACTTTTACTATCTAAGTATTGCTATTTCTTTCTTTGATTTTGAATGAAACATGTTCAAGTCGGGAATGGTTAATAAAAACAAACGTTTCGAAGTTGCTGGCTCTTGTTCGGTGCTAAATCAATGACTTCTTTCAGATGTTTTTCTTACTTAATTGACAATGCCACCCTCGGTGTTTCTGGTACACATGTGTTAATTTTGCATCTCAAAACGAGCGTGAAAAGAATTCAAATTCTTGACCTTAAGTCAGATTTCTGCGACAAACAACGCTTCAGGGTGTTCCTAAGAGACGGCGAAATCCAGCAAATGTGCCTGCACTAACGATCACAAGCGACTACCTTGTATAAGACAAATGAAAATATTTTTGTAAAGTATTGGAGTCTCGATAGGACTGACTTAGGGCCTGTTTACATGGAGGGAGGGAGCCCTGGCTAACCGGGCTACTCGGCTAGAAGGGTTGAATCATGCAACTCACCTAACCGGGATAGTCACGGTGGTCTGTGGGCTATCTTTTGAGCGGCTGCTAAGTACAACAAACAAAATGGCCGACCAAAGAAACTTCTTGGCGGAAAGTTTAATTTTTTTCTTATCGCTCATTCCGCTAGCGGCCGCTTTTCAGTGTATAGGACTGTTGTTTTGCACGGCGATGAAAACATTAACTTCGCGCTGCCATGTTTTCGCGGTTTATCTCATCTCGGCTGGCTGGGATAGCCCGGTACGAAACCTTTGGCATGGCAAAAAGCTATCCGGCCTAGTCGGGTGGCCCGGGCAAGTAAACAGGGTGCCCCAGGTAGGCGGGCTACCCTGTCTAACATGTAAAAGCATGTAAAGGTGGGCTCTGTTTCAACCCCCTCCCTCCATGTAAACGAACCCTTAAACTGTATGCATACTTAAGTAGGGTCAACTTTGTCTCTGTCACGCAATTCTTTTTTAAACTCACGGGAGGGGAGGGCTCAGATTCGGATAACCGCGAGACCATATAAACAGGCCCTTAGCCAGTTGTCTGACTTTAAGCAGCACAGAACGAACCAAGCCAGGCAGCAAGCTCTGGAACAACTTAGGGCTTGAAATAAGCGAAATTTACCGTTTTTTGGAGAGTTTTCTCTGAGCTCGACTGATCGACGAGTGTTACTTTCACTGAAGGTGCGAAGAAAGCGATGTAAAAAGGATGGAAGCCAGAGCTGGTCGTAAAACACTCTTGTACTAAAGCTATAGATTTTACTCGATTTGAAATGATCTTTGCTATTTAAATTGGTCTTTGAATTTGTTGAGAACGAAATAAATTACAAGAGCTTGCAATCCGCAATCTTCATCGCATACAGATTTTGATGTCTGTATGTCAATTTTTGCATCTCAGTTTCATTTAGTTTCATAGTTTAGTTACACTTTTCAACCTCTGAAGATGAAGACAAATCATCTTATTAATGTAGGCGAATGAATTGGAAAATGGCGATGTCCAATCGTTCGATATTCTCCACGAGTCAAAGAAAACTCGACGCACCTAGCTTTAATTTTCACGGTAAAAACAAAATATCGGCTTTTGGTCATGCAGCGCGCCGCTATCTTTTTTCTGGAAATGTTTGAAATCTAATAACCCATTATAACATTGCTGACGAAAATCCCTGCAGGAAACCGACGTACTTGTTCAAAATGATCCGTTACCCTGAGGATTTATCACCTAAAATTATCTTATTCAGTCTGAAACGACCGGCAAATTTCACTCGATTTCAACCTTTTCCTGTCTAAAGTACGCAGTCTTGTCCCTTAGTGACAATTTGACAGTCCTGTGCTTTCCTCTAATAAATCCCTCGTTTATTGTGTTTGATTTCACAAAACGTTGAATCAGCGTCACCTAAAGAACAAAAAAAACTTAGCCTCACTTATGCCTTTGTTGCGAATTCGTTTAATGTAGAAGAATTGAAAACTGAAGAGAGAACATTGTTGCCCTATTTTGCAAAGAGAAAACCTTCTTATCTTTGCTTAGAATGCAATCAAACAAACGTGTTTCGTTTTTCTGCAGGTGCCAGATCCAAATGGAAATTAGCTCGCACTTGGGTTTTTACCGGACAATTCAAAACACGTATGACGTCAAAGAAAATAATAACAGAGACAATTTATGCGAATTTGAGTGGTGATTGTTAGAGCTATAATATAAGAGAGAACTAACCGACTTGTTCGTCGTCGCTCGAGCAGGGAATTCCTCTCTCAACGAAAAGCGAAAACATGGTACTGATATAACATCTTACTTTAAAATAGTGGGTGTGTCGTTCGCGCAAGCTGATCTAGGATTTCTGCTTGTCTTCGAAAGCTGAAAGCCGTCGAAAACGTCAAAACAAAAAGAGTTTTGTCAAATTTTCTAGCAAAGCTGAATTACCTTTGTTGGTAAAGGTGTGACTCGATTTTTAGAGGAAGCTTGCTTGTAACCTTAATTTTTTGTGTTTTTTTGTTTAGGCCGAGCTTCAACTTACCGAAGATCAAATTCATGGTAAGCGAGCCACTCTGAAACACATGCAGTATGTAATGAATAACCATTCAAAAATTAACAATTAATTTCTCCTGCCGTAGAAACTTCACCTCTTCTTAGAGCACATCAACCTGACATTCAAGACTCAAAGTATATTTTAATTCTTCCTAGAATTACGAGAAGCATTTTCGCTTTTTGACAAGGACGGTAGCGGTACAATTTCCAACGACGAACTGGAAGTAGTTATGAAGTCTTTAGGGCAGAACCCAACACAGAGCGAGCTCAGACAAATGATACAAGAAGTTGATGTTGACGGTAATTTTAATATAGAAATTGTACTTTTTTCGTAGATTATTTTTTTAAGTTTTTGTATTTTCTAAGCTTAGCTGCCTATCAGCAAAACAAAATCGAGGTACGAACTGTTACTAAATAGCCGAATTTTCAAAATCGGTATACCCGAAATTGTCACAAGTCTCTTTCTGACGTGCTTTTAATACATTCGACACGTGTTCCACGAAAACCCAAATCTTAAAAACGTGAGGGTGACAATTTCGAAAGGAGGCTTTTGTTTATTTTGCGCCTTTTTCGTCCAATGTGATGGTTTAACAGGATTAACAACTCAGTTTCATGTCTGTAATTCTGTAAAACATATTTTGACTTTGCCGAATTTTCTATTTGTTTGAGTTAAAACCCAAAATTTGTCCCAAAGTCAATTACGCTTCTGTCGAACAAATAAAGAATAATTTGAGACATCTATCAAGCAATTATTGAGTTACTCCTTAGAATGTCTTTAAATTCAAGGTTTACTTCTTCCCGGAAGAGGCGAAGATTTGGGATGTGACAGAAAATGGACGATTTGACTTCCTCGTCGATTGAGTCTTTTTTGCCGTGGTGTCAGTATCCTCTGAGCTTCGACTTTCTTTTCATCTAGTTTGACGGTAATTCCTTGAATTGTATACAGTTTGGAAAATTCCCTTTGCTTTCAAATGTCGGAAATTAAGGTTGCTTTCCAGTGAAAGAAGTCGCCTCTTAGAACTCCATTTTCCTTGATTTTTTTTTGTCTTTGAAGTCCTTCTACTTTGTCTGCTATTTTACTGTTTTTTTTTTTTAAAAGAAAGTTTGAGTCCGCGTGCAAACGCAAATACAATAAACTTCCAGTTTTTAAAACACCGGCTTCCACCAACATACTTCCAACTATCTATAATGATATATATTTTCAATCCATTCTAACAACATGCTACCTCTCGCTGAAACCGTTACGTAATAAGCCTCAATTTTCCAAGTGCATGAGCGAAAATATAAGGTGAAGTCGGAAATCGCCAATGAGAATATTTACTTTGAAAATGTACCACAAAAATGAAAGGGTTTTTAGTTACGTGCAGCATTCGTTTGCTTCATTTCATAGGCAAATTAGAAAAGCAAATAACAGATCTCCCAATATATATTTTGCATTAATTTTCTTAATTCCTCATGGTTCTTAATACTTCCAGCTTCACGATCACATTTTCAATGCAGTGATCGACACTAAAAACCACAGGCACTTATGGCCACAAATTGCTGTTGTTTTTTTTTTGTTTTTTTGCAGAGTTCGAGTGGAATCAGATTCAGTGCTGAGAGCAGCGTTGTTGCCTAAAAAAGAATTGAAAAAGGAAAAAAATACAGATTTTTAGGATAAAATAGTCCCTTCATAAATCAGTCGAGCGGCCCGCTTTTCTGAGGCAGTCGTGTTTTGTCGTTTGCGTGACGAAACACGACTGCCTCAGAAAAGCTATCAAAAGCGCTCGAATGTCGCTCGAATGTGCTCGCAGTAAGGATAAAAAAATCTTACTATGCTTACTATACTATGCACTATGCTTAGCCGGATTTTTTTAAAATTCCACTACAGAGTTTCTTACCCAGTGAAACCTGAATTCTAACGTTTCCCTAAGGCTATCTTTCGTGTTTTACAAAAATACTTCCTGCCACCACAGCTTTGAACTTAATAAGCCGGAGATTTAATGGTTATATAAAATGCAATTATCCTGATTGTCGAATGCGCGTTACTTGCACGCCTCAAATCAGTAATCTTGTTTTTTTATCATTGCCGAATTTGGAGTCCTCTTTGAAGAAGACTCTAAAAAAACCAATCAATGACAGGAGTTTAGTATTTTGCGTATTTGTCGTCGAAATATTAAAAGGGGATACGAGAGACTGTGCAAGTGGAACGCGATGAAATTTCAATATAAAGAAGGGGACGTTTGTTGTTACAGAGCAGATTGATCACGTTTCTTTGACGTATGAAACCAACATCTCGTTAAATCTATAAGATAAATCTCCGCTCACTGGGCTATTAGACCACTGATTTTCTCCAGAGTTTGAAACCTGCCCTTGAATCATTCAGCATGTAGTCATCCGGGTCTGAAGAACTCTCACAATGCAACTTATTATTACAATGCCCATAACTGAAAAGTTTTGAAGTATGAAATTCCCAACTACGTCCTGAAGTCCCTCGAAGCTCTTCTGCTGAAACTTGCCAAGGTTTGCAATTGAAGGAGCTTATAGCTGGCCTCGATCATGGAAAAGAAAAGTTTCAGAAGTGCTTTGGTGCCGAATAAGTCTGATGAACGGAAATTGTTATCAAAAGAGGACCTCACAAAATTTGCGGTTTCTAGAGATGACGAAAAACCTTGAATTTCCTAGTTCTCCACTTTTCGAGACTGTTTTATGATATTTAGAATCATGCGTCATGTGACAGCTGGAGTCTTATTAGATTCAGTTTCGAACTTGAACTGTTATCATTGAAATTGACAGAATCGATTTGAAATGTAAATATACAACGCTTTTCCATTGGTGGACGCATTTGGGTTTGCGTGAATGATATTTATCAGCTTTAAATGTCGATATAGCAAGCGGATTATCGTGTACATGTCATTGAACGTTGCGTGGGCTATTGGCTGACATAAGTAATCAATTTAATAGCTGCCGGACAGCTGGAACGCTTCCCATTGCTATCGATGCCCTCTGGAAAAATTGTTAGAGCGCCTGTAAAACCAGCGCTTTCAAAACGAAAAACCTTAAATAACAATGACCACAACCAGGTTTTCTGAGCCCGCGAGACTGAGCACTCCCAGCAAACCATTGTTTTAACGAAAACCGCTGGTCAGCAACCTGGTTCTGGTCATTGCTTTCTAAGGTCTTCTTTTCAAAACTGCGGATGTTACAGAGCCGCAGAAAAAAAATGTGTCGTGGAGAATGTTAATACACAGTTGTATTATAGGAAGCAATTAACTAATTATATTTTGAAGCCATTTCAAAGTTCGTCGATTGAATTGCTACATTCCCACGGTCCAATTCTCACAATTGCTGTTGACTTGCTCGATCGCGTTTTCACGCCTTTAGCGCAGGCGGCACGCATTTGCCGTTTGCCTTGTGATTGGTTCATTTGAATGTTTACGTCTTGTTATTACTCAATATGCTCTTGGTTTTGAAAACCTTTCTCTCTAAAGTGATCGACATTATATGTTAACTATTTTATAAAATTACTTGTATCTTTGACACTTCTTGTACAATTTACAGGCAACGGAGAGGTCGACTTTGACGAATTTCTGTCGATGATGAAGAAGCAAATGAAGGCCAGAGATGTGGACAGTGAAATGCGAGAGGCATTTCGAGTTTTTGACAGAAATGGAGACGGACAGATCAGGTACATGGGGAAGTCTTTGGTATTAACGCAAACAACCCGCTTTGCCCGTTATCCTCTTATCTGAGCAATTTGTCGGTTTCCTTCGCAGCCTCTCCCTTTCTTAAATCAAAACACTGTAAACCAACAAAATCTGAAATCTAAAATCTATGTCTTCAGGCAAAGAAGTGCTTCAGTATTACGGTACTTCAGGCGTTTTTGAAACTTTTAAGTTATTCTTTAAATATGGTTTCAATCAGTTAAAGCTAAACTGAAGTACATTGTTCGTTTGTATACAGCCCAATGGAACTTAGAAATGTAATGACAAGCCTTGGAGAAAAGTTGACAGAGGAAGAAATCAGTGAAATGATGAGAGAGGCTGATCTTGATGGAAATGGATTTATCGACTTTGAAGGTGAATAGGTCCCGGTTCTATTGCACATCCGCTCTGCGCATAATTAGTTGAATTCTTGGCACTCAGTCCCTTAAGTGCGAACGCATAGAAAGTTTGCACGTTTTTATTCGCAATGTGTGTAGTTTTACCCACTCACTGATCGAGAAGAGCAGGGCAAAGAGTTTACGGGGTGATTGCTTTGTCCTCTGTGCTACTTCATGGTTGCGGGTTATCGCTAATTAATAAATGTGCCCTTGATATACTACTATTAATCGCCTTATTACAGTCTGGAGCCAGCTTAAATAGTCTAACACGAGAGTTCTCCTAATAGGGGAGGATCATTTCTGATAAGAGGGGAAAACCAAATTTATCTGGAGAAAAATCTCTTGGAGCAGAGTAAATAACCAACAAATTCAATCCACGAGTGCAGAGACGACGCAGCTTTTAACAACCAGTATATGGTGCAGTCCTGTCTGTTGTGTTTAAGATTAGGCTCCATTGTTTCCGTTATATGGAGTGTTTTCACATGACGTCATGGGAGCCATGTTGGAGAAGTGAAACAAAGCCGAAACGGCGGCCATGTTGGAGGAGTGAAATATTCTTTTGCGAATTGAACTTTATTGTTATGAAAATTCTTCCTTTTTGGTTTACTATGCAAATATGGCTGCTGGTCACATGAGCGAAAACACTCTTTTTCTTTTTCTTTTTCTTTCCCATTGTTTTTCAAACCAATCAGCCGTTGTAATAGATGCCTCCTGACCCCAGATGTAACTCCGAAACCTGGAATCGAATAAGGGGCCGGCGCGGATAGCGCTATTAGAATCAACTCTTTACCACAGCAATTTCTATCACTGGCTTAAAATTATGAAGAAATTCAGTTCTGCTGCGAGCTCAACGCTGTGCAATTCTACCCACTTAAAGTGAAAAACGAACTAACCCGCATTAAACAGGCATCTTATAAAAGCTGGACTGTACCCAGCTGGACTCTGGACTCTAAATCGTCAACCAAAGTCTGAAGCAAATCGTTCGAGTAAGAAAACGGTGCAGTGGGATTCTTAGAGACAAAATAAAACAGGGTTGCCACGGTCAGGGAAAAGTCAGGGAAAAACAAAAATTTTTCAAGGTCAGGGAAAAGTCAGGGAATTTTGCAAAAGGTCAGGGAAAATCTCAGTTCTTGTCAAAGTCAGTGAAAAGTCAGGGAATTTTGTTTTCAGGTTTTGTGAAGTTTATGAAGACATTTTTATTCGGAAAATGAAGCTGTAGTCGATCGAGTTATGCGTTCAAATGCCGGGTTTTTCGGTCAGTGGCTTTCGTTGTGAATGCCTTCTTCCAAATAAGGAAGAGAAATCGGAAGAAGCTTGGGAACCAGTGTTTTCCTTCGGCCATTTTTATCAAAACGTGGTGGAACTCGCCTAATGCAAGGTCAGTGAAAATTGTTTTGAGGTCGGTGAAAAGTCAGGGAAAAGTCAGGGAATTTTTTGGGTTCTAATGAGTGGCAACCCTGTAAAATACGATGAATACGAAATCCAATGCAACACATGAGAGCAAAATTAGTTTGCGGAGTTAAATTCCAAACAACCATCACTTACGGTATGCTTTTTGTCGTCATCCAATCTGTTTTCCGGGTTACAAATAATGGTGTCGCTTACCTATTAAACTAGTTAACTTAAGGTGGAAGTGAATTTGCTCGTTGCTTTTTTATTTTTTTTTAATTGAATTTTTTGGTTGACAATCCAGAGTCCAGAGTCCAGCTGGGTCCAGTCCTGATTATATAACATGTAGATCCATGAAATAATTCGTGAGATTCGACGGTTTTCTTGGTTTGGATAGAACGTTGGAACAAGTTTTACGAAATAGGGCATTTTTACTGCAACCACAACTTTGTACTCTTTGTTTATATTTCTCTACAGAATTTGTTCACATGGTGTCGAACATGGACAAGAACCCAGAAGGTCCTCCCCAATATCTGTTGGCTACCAAGTAGTTTTAAGCAAAGGAGAATAGAGCTTATAGAGGCTTAATGTAAAAAAATCATAGGGTTTTTCAAGATAAGCTTTCTTTTGAACAGATAAATGTGCTCACGACGGTGAATAATAGATGTTATAAGAAACAATAGAATAAGAAGAAAAACTTGCTGCCTTCTTTGCCCTGAAGTAACGGATTTAACTGAAGAAATTGTTACTAGATCTTGCCATAAATTTTCCGTTGAGTATATTTATGACTGACGTCAGCAAAAGATCATCACCGTCAGTTTAATTTTGTCGTTTATAGTTCACATTATATTTAAATGCGCATCATGAAGAAACAATTTTGTCATTATGGAGGAAGCGAATATCCATCATTGTCTAATGCCTGACGCGACGAGGCGAGTCGAATCACGTTTACACTTCTTTAGTGAACGGTAGCCCAAATGGTTTATGACACTAAGTAGAAAAAATCTTAAGTTTATAAAACTCTAATCCCGTTTTGCTTCACTGAAGAGGTCGCCACCACACAGTTAGCATACTGCAATTTTAATTATTTCTTCTTTATGAGCATGCAAAATACGAAAAATGTTTCGGCATCCAACCAATTGCAGGAACCGAGAGAAGCAAGGATTGTTTAAAATGACAGGTGTAAGCTAAGGCGAATGGACTCCATTGTAAATATGTAAATATTGTATATAAATTAATAGCTGTGAGTGGTACGTTTGTTTCGTCATAGTTCCCGTTTTGTTTCAAAATGTCCAAAAGAATAGATCAAGAACAGCTTTGATTAAGGCAACAAATAAGTGCATCTATTTCCTTTACGGACAGACTAGTAAGAGCTTTTAACTCTCGCAAAATTAAGTCCTCTCCTTCTTCTTAAATAAACGTTTACGAAGATGTGACACTGAGTCTTTACAAAGGCCCAATCATTTGCTTGCACATATGAAGTGACATCGGTGCATCAGAACATTTGCGCTTGCGCTGTCTACACGTGTTGAAGAGAGGACAACAGTAGTTGTACCTCTGCACATTATGCCAGAGCGTCGTACCTTGACTATACACCCCGGGGAGATTTCCACAGCTCGCTTGTACCAGCCACAAGTGCTGGTCCAGCGCTGCTTCATTCAGGATCAGATACCCATTATAGAGTGTTTTCACGTGACGTCACATTTTGGTGTACCTAAACAATGGAACAGCGGATATGTTGGTGTACCCAACTAATCCTCGATCATCTGGGAATAGAAAAACCTTAAATAACAATGACCACAACCAGGTTTTCTGAGCCCGCAAGACTGAGCACCCCCAGCAAACCATTGCTTTAACGAAAACCGCTGGTCAGCAACCTCGGGAATAGACCACTTTCGATATATTAAAATTCAGCTTGATAGTGAGACTTAGAGGACACAAACAAATGAAATGAATAAACATGTTCATTCAGTTTCCTTTGTTTGTGTCCTCTAGGCCTCGCTGCCAAGCTGAACTTTAATATATCTTAAGTGGTCAATAATAGTAATAATAATAATAATAATAATAATAATAATAATAATAATAATAATAATAATAATAATAAACTTTATTTTTCGAGGGTTGCACTTGACAGTGTAAAATACTAATAAACTCGTGGCCCTCTATTGAGCTCTATTATCTTGTCCGTCAACTGCAGATATGATGTGTATGTGATCGACGGATCTCTTTCTTACTTTCGTACTCGAAGCTCAGTCCCTCAGGCTCTATGGATTCGAGTGATTTATATCTTTAGTTTTTCACGGGACCACATGAGCAAAATTGACCGGCATCAAACTGAGTGGCTTCATAGCTCAGTTGGTTGAGCGTTGCACCGGCATCGCAGAGGTCATGGGTTCGAATCCCACCTGAATTTTTCAGGTTTCTAGAAGAGACAATAATTGCTTTTTAAGGACGTTCACGCCAATTGTTTCTGCGCATCCTTACTGCGCACGCAAATGCACACGCCACGTCATACACGAGCGCGCGCGCTAAGTAATAAAATGAGAAATGATAGGGCAAAAGGCCATTGCTATAACTTTGCCTGGATTTAACGGTCTTGGACGTTCGGTGACCCCTATTTTTCTTTCCAGAAACGGATTTTATTTACAATTATCTCCACGTTGTCCAAAAATGAACAAAAAATCAATGTGGGAAGTTAAAAAAAATTCAAGATTTCTGCTCACGGGACATAAAATCCTGCCATCTTGCGGCTACAAGGCGCGTGAAACTGTGGTCGCTAAATGCGAACTTGATCTTTAAGGAACCTCACCAGTTGACTAAATTCACTTTATCCACTTAAACAATATTTGGCAGAGAAGATTTCACTTCAAAGATTTAATTGCAATATGTTTGGGTTTACAGACACTGGCCTTATTCGCTAACGAAGCCCGATTTTGTCACATTTTGGGTGTTTTTCTGGGCATGTTCTCTCGAAAACGAAGTCGGTGACCCCCCATTTTTTTTACATTTCTGACATAACTAACTCATCATCTTACAGTGGTAAAAGTTTCAGAAAAAAATCAATGTTGAAAGATTTTCGCGCGAACGTCCTTAAATTGTCGAGTGACGTGGGAAGATCAATTCTACCTTGCGTCTACAACCCCGCAATTTAACTACATACATTTAATTCGTATTTAGTTTTTTTTGTCGTCTATATAGTTCCCCATGGAGTCGCGTTACTTTCTTAGGTGGCTTTCTTAAAGATAAGAAAAGGAAAAAAATGGAACAAAACTTTAATTAACAACTTGACAACGACCACAAACTAGTAAAACAATTAGTAAAGAAATTCACTTTTTCTCTTGGATTTCACCAATACTGTACTTTTAATGCCACCCTTTTGAAAAGACTCCAGTTTCGCTGGAAACACCACAACCAAGCGCTTTTATTAGTGTTTCTCGTAACCTGAGTATCAGGCTTTTCTTTTCTTTTTCTTGTTTTTTCTTGGCAGATCGGGAAGAAGCGGAGAGAAAAGCCTGACACAGACGCTTGTATTTCAGTTTTCCACCCCCTCGCATCATGATACGCGTCACTGAATGTATCAACCAATCAAATTCATTTCCGGTTGTCAGTTGAACTTCCATGTATCAAAGAGCGCGCGAATTTTCCGCAACGGCGGGAAACGGGCAAAAAAATTTTTTCCAATGGTTTCGGAGAGTTTTTGCAGAATTTGTCGTGAAAATTTGTTGCAAAAATACGGGACTAGTGTCGCTACAGTTCCACTGTTTTTGGAAACCTGTAACAAAGAGTTTTGCAACGTTTTGTGTGGAAAGCCAGTAATTCTTGCCCAATTACTACTCGATTTGAAGATTATTGTCTCGCATGATGGCAGCTGCTCTGTTTGCAAGAAATGTGCGAGGAAGGTTGTCAATTGCTACAAACTGTTCGTGGAGTTAAAAAAGGCGTTTGTGGTCGATTCGGCAGTAGAAAAGGCAAAGGAAAGCGGTCCACGAACTCCTACGAGAGAAAGATATTCAGCTCGACACCAGCGATCCCCGACTGGAGTCACTCCGAAGGCTAAGCGTCTGAAGGAAAACCCGTTAGGAGCTACAGCTCAAGAACCTGAAAACAGACCTCTGTCAAAGAGATCACTTTTTTTCGACAAATTCTCGGTAGTCGAAGATGAAATTAGCAGCCTGATGAATCTCCCAACAGAGACCTATTTACCACCAATCTCGAAGGTGAGTGCGAACTCACTTTTTTGTGTTAAGCTTACGATTTTAAATAATGACGGTTTTCTCGCTTTAACAGGTTTTAGTCGGTTATCCTTCGTCTTCTCGCGTCTTTGATCGGAGCTGTGAGGATAAGTGGGAAAACGCAATGGTGAAAAACCTCTGTCAAGAGAATTACCAGGCCGCTTCTAACGCTGCACTTCGGTTTCCACCTTTTCCAATTCCTCCCTACCCCTACCCTGTTGCTAAGAAAGGCCTGATACTCAGGTTATGTTTCTCGATTGTCAATAAGAAAAATGATCCTCAAAAAAATAGCGTTATCAAACTTGGGTGTCCTGTGGTTGAGTGCATCAAAAACCAATAAAATTTTAAGCGCACTGCTTTTTGCGCAGGAAACCAGGGACGCCTGGGGAATTTGACGAAGATGGACAAGCCAAAAATTATAGAGCATGTTCATAAACCTCTAGATTTTACGGTATTCGATGCTCGATGGATACCTTGTAGTGCAAGATTTGTTGTTCTTGGAAACCATGCACGTGGGACGGGAGCTTTGCAAATATATGAAGTTTCGAAGGGCTCCGTTGGTCTTGTGAAAAATGTGAGTACCATTCGAGCTCATTAAACTTTATGTACTGTGTGTTTGCCGTATAATAAATCATATATACTTGATATAAGGCTTATTTTATAGTAGATTTGTTTTTATTTCTGAAAAAAATTAGGCCTGGACAGCTATAGAATTTGTTTTGAATTAATATTGCTCGACTTTTTAAAATCATCTTTTGGTCTCAGCCACGTACGAATTTTACAAGTGTGCTCTCAATATTCTTCAATCAGTGTCATTGAATGTCATTCTGCATGATCCAAGACCTCACATCTAGGTCATGTGACATGCTTCTGGATTTGTTGTTGCAAAATCAGCAAATTGTCACAGCAAACAACTTTCCTTACAGGATGAGAAAAGAAGTGCATTGAAATGTGGTACATTTGGAGCATCGAGCCTGCAGCAGAGATACTTAGCTACTGGTGACTTTGAAGGGAAAATGATGATATGGTTTGTGAACAATAATATTTGATTTCAATTCTGAGATTGTCATCAATGGTTTCCTATCAATAATAATAATTATTGTTTTTCATTGCCTTCAACATCTGTAGTGAAATTAGCAAATTGCGATCCACTTTGTGAGTTTCTTTTTTTAACAGTTTGTCTACATTTTCCACAGATAGTTATTATTGGGGGCAGTAATATAATGAAACAGTTGAACCTAATTAGGGTCTGCTTCTTAACGAAAGAGGCTGGTTATGCATTTGTCAATATCCTGTCTTGGCATATGAGTTGATTCAAACAGAAAGACCTAAAACAGCTCGTAATGATACAGGAAAATGTGGATTTCTGAAAACGAAAGGTGTTTGCAGTCTTCTTGGTGGCTTCTGTTCCATCCCCTAGCCTGCATTCTCTCTGTGTATGGTTGCATTTTTCCATCTTTGTCTTGTCTCTCTTGGTACTAATTTGTAAACACCACACCATAAACATCCACAAAACTCTGTCAATTTGTAATAATATTATTTATCATTATTGCATGTTTGTAGTGTCCATCAGTCTTAATATCTTGTTTTGTGATGTGATCCTGTATATTTTTTTTTGTACTTACCTTAACATCTAGACTGATCAACGGTTTATACATGTACCAGCAAATCATTCGATTTTGCTGATCGGTCTTTTCAGTCTAAATAAAGATATTATTATTATTATTATTATTATTATTATTATTATTATTATTATTATTATTATTATTATTATTATTATTATCAACAATTTAGTGATTCCAGTTATATTCCATTAACATCCTTGATCAGGGGCATTAATTTTGGCATGCTAAAAGGAATCATATTTTATTATTTTTTTGTCAAGTTATTTTCCATCAACTTTGGATTTGACCAGTTTATTTTCCCTGGAATAATACTATTATCATATCTTTATTTAAGGAATCTGGAAAACACGGAAAGACCAGTTTACTCTGTGAAGGCGCATTCTCAGATTGTGAATGCTATTGATGGTGTAGGGGGCCTGGGCATTGGTGAAGGTGCTCCAGAGATTGTAACTGCTAGTAGAGATGGTAAGATCCAACATTCAGTTTATCAGGACAGGGGGTATATTTTTAATGGCCCTTACTAAATCGTCACTGCCCACTGCCCAGCAATTGGGACCCACAGCTCGGTAGCTCTCACTATCGCAGTTAAGGTTGCAGTTAGGGTGGACAGATCCCATGTTGGACTGCAGTCATTATTTACGAGATGGGCCTTTGAATATGGGCTTTTAGAACTGGGCCCGTAAAAACTCTGTGGACTAATAATAATAATAGTAAATTATTGGCCTTTTTGATTTTCCTTTCATATCTTTAATAAAATACGATTAAGGACGGTGCCAACTAATTCAAAGGTATTTTTGCTCTGGTTTATGATTATGCAGGAAATGTTGATCTTGACAAGTGTTACTGAAATCCAAAAAGAAAATTGGGGGTAACCACGCATTTTTCAAAGATAATTAATCAACAACATTAGCAAAAAGCTTTAAAATACAAAGCAATGTATGGCATTCCTTTCCAAATTAAAGCTTAATTATCTCTGAAAAATGCATGGTTACCCCCAATTTTCTCTTTGGATACCAAGAACACTTGCTAAGTTCTGCTTTCTCTGCGTAAATTTAAACCGCGCAAAAATATCCCTGCATTAGTAGGCACTACCGATAGGAAATCTGAGTATCTGGAGATGCGCAGAATGTATGTACAATAACAATAGTAGGCACCGGCCTTAAGTTATATCAAGATACCCCCAACATCTGCAATGACCTTTGACAAGTTGTAGCCAACAGACAGTGGAGGGGAAGAGTTAGGACTCTGGACTGGACTGGACTGGACTGGACTGGTATTCTAGAGTTCCTCTATCTGAGTTCATTTTTTTACTGTGCTGTATGTATTGAGTTCTCAGCTTTTCTATTTGTAGCAATAAATGTCACTATTTGGAAATAAGAAACATTGTAACCTTGTTTTTAAAAGTTTTTGACCTTTGAAAGGCATTGAACTATTTTTTGCAATAATTGCCTATAAGTAATAACGTCAATTACTTATAGACAAATGACCTTTCTTTTTTCAGCTATTAGCTGGAATATTGTTTCATGTAGGAATCAAAGTTACCTAAAGAATACTTTTTTCATTGTGTCTGTTTTCAGTTGTTAATGAGATTTTATATTTGTTAGGGTCTGTAAAAGTTTGGGATCCTCGCCAGAAAGACAAACCTGTTGCTAACATGGCACCTGCTGAAGGCGAAGAGGGGCGTGATTGTTGGTGTGTTGCGTTTGGTAAGCCACTATTTCCTTTACTTACTGTTTTTGTTCATCTCTCTGTCTCAGTTTTAACCATTTGTATCAAATCTACACTCACACACTTTCATTGTAAGCAGGACATGTTCAACTAAAATTTCGAATAACAGCAGAGTTGTTTGCACAAGCCAATTCTTAAGTCAAGTCGTGTACAAGCCATTAGGGTGCATTTTGAGTTGTTGCCAGTCGTCAGTGAGAACCAGTTGCTCAAACACTTACAGCAGTATGCAGGAATGATTTTGTCACTTAAGTAGTTGTCACTTAAATTTGTTTCATGTAAGATATCTGTACATTCACAGCATTTGAAGGAAAGAGAGTCAAATTGGACCTTTCACTCACATTTGATATTAAACATATTGTGTTTATTAAAGGATAACAATAATTCTGTTTCTTCGTATTTATTGTCTTTGATTGACAGAACATCATGACTTGTCCCAAGACCTCTGTATTTTATTATCTTTCGTATTCCATACTGTTTCTAGGTGATGCTTATAACACAGAGGAGCGTATGGTTGTCGCAGGATATGACAACGGAGATATCAAGATGTTTGACCTGAAAAAGATGGCAGTTCGATGGGAGACGAATTTGAAGAATGGGGTATGCTACTTTTTGTATAATGCCATCAATAAATTCATTGCAATTTCAAGTTGCGGATAATTAGATTAAAGATGTTTAGTGGCTTTATCATTGTGTCATGTCTTTTCATGTAGGTTTGTGGTGTAGAGTTTGATAGGAAAGACATTATGATGAACAAATTGGTGGCCACAACATTAGAATCTAAATTTCATGTGTTTGATGTTAGAACTCAACACCCAGAGAAAGGATTTGCTTCACTTGCAGAAAAGGTAAGGCTATCTAATTAAGCTGATGTGCAATAATTGCAGACCTATGTTCGTTGGGTAATTCATTGACTTACTCATCCCTGAAGCAGCTCCCATTGACCACTAAAATCGTGTGGCGTCAGACAGAGTAAAATCTGACTCTCAGGAATTGAAAGGGTAAAAGCACCTAGATATTGTTTGCCTTTCTACTTCATTACGACAAGCAAATTTCAAGGGAATATTTGTTGCAAAATGAGGCCAGAAGTAAGTCTAATTAACATAAAATTAATGCAAAAGAATGTTAAGGTGGTCTGCATTATTTTTAATTATGAAAGTGGTATAATAGCCAGCTGAGTAAAATCTACATACATGTATAAGCCTCAGTCTCATGATGACTGAAAGGGTCAAGTTGACATGCAATAATCTTATGTTTGTGGAGTAATTATTATTCATTTATTAAGGAGGTTTTCTTGAACTGTAATATAATGAAGACTTCAATAAGTAAAATTCATGATATTCCTAAAAGGACCCCCCAATTTTCTTTTTGGATTTCAATAACACTAATCTTGTCAAGATCTACCTTTCCTGCATAATCATAAATCAGGGCAAAAATACCTATTAATTAGTAGACACCTTCCTTAAAGTACCTCATTGACAAGTAAATGGCCCAAGGATAATGTTTCATAATTAAGCAAAAAATAGCATCGGAACTGATTTGTATAATAACTCAACATGCATTTAAGAAAATAATTAGAAAGAATGTTGAAGCATTTGGAGAAAGTAACGTATAGTAACTGTTGTTCCAGAGTTCTAAATGTTGTTAAAGTAAAAGAGTTAATTGACTGCTAGTTATGCATACAGTCTATCTCTGTCCAGCATTTGCTCATGTCTTGACAAAACATCTTGAGTTGCTTTGTAATGATTGTTTGCTTTAACCACAGACTGTTACTCTCTTCCAGATGATCTGGTGACGTAATTTGAAGGACTGGGAAGAAAAATTTTGACGCCGTATCCCGCAACCGTGCGCGGCCTTAGGTGTTGTTTCCAAACTCCCTGCAGTATTGCCATCGCCAAAACTCAACAGATCATTACGTGTCTATTACATTTCCTGTTACTGAATGAACATTCAAGTAGACCCGACAAGATCTAACCTCACCTCTGCCATGTTGAATTCGAAAATAAGGCTGCGCGCGGTTGTGGGATACGGCGTTAAAATTTTTCTCCCCAGTCCTCCGAATTACGTCACCAGATCACCTTGGTTGTTTCTCCATTTCAGGCTCACAAGTCAACCATTTGGTGCGTCAGACACTTGCCTCAAAATCGCGAAGTTTTCATGACATGTGGTGGGTCTGGATCCTTAAATCTCTGGAAATAGTAAGTACTCTACATGTTCTGTTAATTTCAATTTTCGTCTTCCTTTTTTTTATTATTTTTTCTTTTCCTTGCTTAAAGCTCTTACCCTGACAAGAGAGTCAAGAAAGATGCAAAGGATTTAGATATGGGAGTCATTGGTTCAGTTTCATTGTTACAAAATGCTAATTTGTCAACACAGCCAATCACATCATTTGATTGGAGCCCTGACAAGGTCAGTCAGTGAATTTTGCATGTTACAAACCCCGAGGTGGCAAATTATAAAAATGTGTGACATATTATTTTGTAAAATGCTGATATTTTTTCCATTTAATTTTTTTTTCAGGAAGGTCTCTGTGTGTGTACTTCGCTTGACCAGAGTCTAAGAGTTATTATTGTAACGAAACTCAAGAGTGTATAATGATGTCTCTCTTAATTTATATGTACATAATGCTGTTGTACATTACTTTGTACATATCACAGATATTTTTTAAGACCTTCTTAAACTAAAAGAGAAGTTTCAGCATTGTTGTATGCACTTTTTGAGGACATTACCGGTAGTTTGATTTTCAATGGACAGTACACTGTTACCATGTCATGTCTTGAACCCTCAAAATTGTTTGATAATTCTTTTGAGAAACTGACAAACTAAACTGAGGTAAAATTAATGCAAGGCCAAAACGTTACACCTTTGGTGTAATGTTTGACAATTTAAGTACAACATTTTTCGTGGAAAGTTACAAAAGGCACAAGCATAAATATTATATATAATGGCTACAACGTTAATTAACTTGTCTCAGATCAGGCAATAAATTCTTTACTTTTCTTCTGCATCTTGATTATGTCATGCTTGCTGTCGTAATTTGTAGTTGATTTCTCTCTGGCAGTCAACACAATTTGCACCAAAATTCTTTTGGGAATTAAAAGCACAGAATAAACTGCAGACTCCGAAAACTTAATTGTTCCAAACAACATATTTGCTATCAGAGGCAAAAAACCCTTCCTGTTTCATTGCATGCATGAAAACAAGAAACCCAATCGCGTCAATTTGCCATATGCAACAAAATACAATTTCAGGATCAAACCCTTCCCTAGGAGAACCTTTTCCTTGAATATTGAAGCACAAAATAGACAACAAGCTTTCTTTCAAATAATTCTTGGCTGTCACCTTTCCAATTAATTTTTTACCTGAAGACTGTGTAGAGTTGAACACAAAATAAATATAAGAAGAATTAGTGAAATTTCCAATTGTAACCGAAGACTGTGCAGAGTTGAGTACGAAGACACCACTTAGCGGGGGAGTGACAGGAAATAATTTTCCCGACACGGAAAAAAGAAGCGACTAAATTTAACTCGTTTTCCGACTGGATTGCCATATGGCAACCCAGTAATTAAACAAATTACAGCCACTAGTCTACTAGATCATAAATAATCGCTAAATTTCACATTAAATTTCACTGTGAACGCACCTGCTTGCGTAAGAGTCGCCTACACATGCGCCTACCGTGTGCAAAGGTCAGCAGCAGTTGAAAATGAAAGTAACGAAAATCGGCACGAAAATCAGCTTTCTTGTGGTTTGGGGGGCTCTTTTCCAGCTCCAACAAGTTCAAAGCAAGGAAGAGTGGACGAAAGAAGAGTTTCCAAACCCAACACTAGATCTTGAAGCTTGCGGGCGTCGAGGAAAGGTCTCATGGATTTGCGATCCACACATCGTCCTGAGTTACGAAACCGCCAACAAGATCGAAGAACTTTTGTACTCTGTACGCAAAAACACAAATTCAGGTTGCAGCGGTGATGATGATCCTGGTTTTCAAATCGGTGTGGCTATTTTAAACAGAATGCGTAGCATTTCAGGTGAATCCGTCGCTGAAACAGC
The DNA here is from genome assembly GCA_949126865.1 of Montipora capitata. Classification (NCBI taxonomy): domain Eukaryota; kingdom Metazoa; phylum Cnidaria; class Anthozoa; order Scleractinia; family Acroporidae; genus Montipora; species Montipora capitata. Next base: position 35,689,150 of record OX421455.1, on the reverse strand, counting down.
CGAGAAGTTTGCCAAATACTTGCATGACAGCTGGGGTGTTGGACATTCCGGATGCGATGATGGCGCCTTGCTTCTTCTTTCGCTTGATGATCGCCAAGTTTATTTGTCCACAGGTAGAGGTGCCACGAAGGTGCTGACAGATGACCAGATCGACTTGATTGTCGAGGAGATGAAACCGTATTTGAGAGAAAAAGATTACGACAAATCCGTGGAGCTGGCTGTAGCGAGAATGGGCGAAGTTTTCAGTGGTAAAGTCCTGGAAAGCTCTATTAACTATGGTCTTATCTTGTTCTGTGTTATTATTGCCGTGGCTGTCGGTTTAGGGCTCTATATTGGCCATAAAGAAGAACTGGAGCGTACAAAATGCACCCTCAAACTTCAACGAATAGAAGACGAACGTGATCGAGCGAAACAGTCCAATAAGTCATATGAAAGCCAATCTTGTCCCATTTGCTTGGAAGAGTTTCGGCCTGAGACCCAAGCAAAGCTGTTGGCTTGTGGCCACAAGTACTGCGAACCTTGCTTGACTGAGTGGCTTCGTGATCATTCCACTTGCCCTATCTGTCGACAGTCTACTGAGCAGCGTAACGACGAGGATGTAACCAGCTGTCACCGCCCGTTTACTCATGATTTCATCCCTGAGTTGCAGTTTCGACTAATGATGCTGAGTCTCCAGCACCCATCACTCATCACTACCTCCATGGTTAGTAGGTGGGGCAGTAGCAGCTTCACCGGTAGTTTCGTCTCAGATCCCATCTTTGTCCGCTCATCCACGCCTGGTGGTGGGAGCTTTGGTAGCGGGGCAAGCTTTGGTGGAGGACGAAGCAGTGGTGGTGGTGGTCGTGGAGGAAGCTGGTAAAAGGATATATATATATAGCTGCTGCAGAAAGATTTCCGTTTGTCGTAAAAAGCATTTACAATAGGAATGCATGCATAATTAAAGCAGACAAAGTTAAAATGACGATTCAGATGTAAAAACACAGAAACTGACTTTTAATTTATCCTGTTTCTGATTGAGTTATTTATTAAAGAATAATGTATTGCAGAATTAGAGGAGTGTAGTATCTGTGTGAAGTCTTCTTAAAGGAAAACCAGGAATCATACCAATCCTATTGAAACTCAGGATGTGGAAGTGAAAATCTACCCTGGGTACCATAGGTTTTGTCGTAGCACACTTTCCGAATTGTCGGCTGTACGAGTGCATGTATGAAAGAGAAGAAGACCTTTGGCACCTAGGATAGTGGAAATATATAAGCTTAGTAGTTTCTTTTGGGCCTCCTTACCACCAATGTAATCTTTAATTTTTTTCTTATCTTCTCTTCTTTCTTTGTATTTATTTGTATATTAATTTTTTTCTATGTGGCAAGTAATTAAAATTAAAAAAACATATGGACAAGAACTTTCTAATTAGGTGAGTGTGGGAAATATAATTGGAATAATATTAATTATATTAAATTGCCTTCATAGAGAACATTGTGTGTTAATGACAAATTAAATGTTAACGTGAAAGGGAATTAGCTATTTGTGAATGTCATTTCAGATCCATTGCAAAAAAACAGAATTTTTAATTGGTGTTGAAAAAGCCTTATTTAGAAAGCATGGCTTAATGTTTTAGGGAAGTTCTGTAATAAAAAATCCCATGATTGTAGCCGATTACTTTGCGACGTATGGGAAACTGTTTTGAAGTAAGAGTAGTGGCTTTCAGGGCCAACTTGTCTGCCACCTCTGTGGCAGGTGTTTTTAAGGAGAAGGGAATATAAAGGTACTTGTGAATGCAAAGAAGGAGATCAAAATGGAGGAAGTAGCATGAAAAACTATAGGATTGATTGGAATAAATACAGCTTCAGAGGATGTAAAAGCTCTTCTTCCCTGGCTGACTGTCGATAGTTCCTTGAGGATACCTTTGAACTATAACCATTTGTTTGAGGTTAACCGTAAAATTCTGTTTTCCAGTAGAAATTTTGCAAAAGGAATCCCTCTTTCTGAAATCCCATTTCCCAGATAACAGGGCTCCAAGGTTATGTTGTTATGAGAATTTTGATGGGACTGTGATTGTGGGGTGCATGGAGGTGAGAGCACTCGTCTCCCACCAATGTGGCCTGGGTTCAATTCCCAGACTCAGTGTCATGTGGGTTTTTCGTTGGTTCTCTTCTCAGCATTGAGAGGTTTTTCTCCGGTTTTCACTTATGTCCAGGTTTGACCCTAATTAGATGCACGCCCAATTTTGACATCCGACACAACGTGTCCCTTTAAGTCTAAGCATTTGCTACCTATTTTCAACAATAAGGTAAGGGTAAAGGTTATCGTTATTTTTAGCTTTGGGTAAATGCAGCAGTTAATCTTCACTTAAACAGCAGCATTTGGGGGACACTTTGTGACTTAAATTGTCTGTATTCTGAGACACAAGTGCAGAGATGCCAACCTATGGAGATCTAAAATCTGGAGATTTTTTCCATCCGGTCTCCCCACCCCTCCCCCTCGATCAACCTACTCACTCCCCCTCCCCTCTCCCCCCCTCCCCACTAAATGCACCCACCCATCCCCCAGCAGCTCCTTCAGAATACAAGAATATTCTGCCACCATTGTGAATTTGCGGGAAAACAGGTTACTTATGTCAAGAATTTTTATTGGTTAATCGAAGATCCAATCAAACAATCGGTTATATGGCTATGATAGCTAAAGGAAGTCATTTTGTTTAGTTCTATTAACGTGTGTTTGAAACTCAGAGATGAAGAAATGCATTAAGAAACAATGAAATGAGTTTGAAAAAATCCATCTATTTTAAAGGGGATGCCATTTGAGTCTAGAATGGAGAAACGTCTTTGAAAGGTTCAGAGTCGTTTTTATCCGGGAGATTTAATGACCCGTACGGGAGACCGGGAGATTCGTTCCGTATCCGGGAGACTCCCGGATAATCCGGGAGAGTTGGCATGTATGCAAGTGATGTTGAAGTTGGCTAGAAGAGCAAGGGGACACTTCGTGACGCTTATTGAAAGCCTCGTGCATCTAATTAGGGTCAAACCTGGACATATCTCTCAAATTAGTGCTCCAGCGCTAGAACGAGTAGACACTTAGAAGATTGCCCCTTCATGGTCCAAAAATGCATAGGACATAAAATGGTCTGTAAAATGGCGAACGTCCCTGTGGTTTTAACTCCGCTGATCAGTGAACAGTCGTCTCAAGTTTGAACAGCTGTTACCGGAAGTTGATTGAATGTTTCAGCTGGTGTTTTGCCCGCAAAGACAAAGTCGTTTTACTATGAAAATCGGCGCGTGTGAACTATCTAGGCAAAAACGGAATAAGTATGTGAAGAGACGTTGGTGAATTAAAGTAAGTAACGACACTGAAAAAAATTGATTTTGCATTGCAATTCCAAGGTTTGACCTAACTATTTAATAAGCTTATTGTTATTGTTTTAAGGTAAAATATTTTCTTTTTTTGTCTGTTAGATTACGTACTGTAAGCTACTAAACACGTTGAACCAGCTGGTATTCCATGATTAGTTGACGAAGCAAGAGGTATTACTGCCTTCGTTTGTGTCAGTTATTCAAGCATGGAATTCTTTTAAATCCTGTGGTCGGAGAAAGCACCACGTGAATTTTTTAATTTCGGGGTAAATGGAAAAGAAGTTACAGTGATTCATTGTCTCGCCCGAGGATGTGGCTTCACGGGGCATCCAGGAGACCCAGCCGGGGTAGATGCGTTCCACGTTTTGGGGAATAAAGACCTTTTCTGGTTACAAAAACTTTGAGAGCTAGATTTTGAGAATAACCCTTTTCACGGTTAGTTTTTCTCATTTGCATTACGATGTATCTAGCATGTATGTGAGGCAATTTCGGGCTATGTTGTAGTTTTAACCCGAAATTGCCTCGCACCCACGTTAGCCTACATTGTAATGCAAATGAGAAAAACTAACCCTGAAAAGGGCTATTCGTAACATCAGAAACCCATAAGGGTTGAAACGTGTAACGGCCCCTTGTGTGCTGGGAAACAAGCTCCTGAATATTCGATTTGCTAGGTACCATATTTGGAACAACAAGAGCGAGGTGTTCCCAAATATGGTACTTAGCACTGAAACATTCAACCAATCAGTTCGCACTGAATGTTCAGAAGCTGTGAACGCGCGTCACACGTTTCAACCCTTGTGGGTTTCTGGTAACATCCAGCTCCTGTTCTTGGGTCCATTTATTGCCTGTTGGCAGATAGCATCATTTGCTTAAGCCTATGTGTAGCTGTACCACCCCCCCTCTCTCCATCCCCCACCCCCTCCCCCCCTCTCTCCCTCCCCCACTCCCCCTCACGCCCTAAAGAAAGATGGGAGGAGGGAATGTCTATGAAAAGCTGGCCCAAATTGTGTTCCGTGACTTGACCTTTTGCAAGAAAATGGATAATCGTTTCTCATTGGTCACTTAATTACCTTAGTCAATTCTTTCGAGAACACAGATTGGTGAATATAGATTGTACCGTTGGCTCCATTTTTAATTCAGGGGGAGGATACGGCTGCACATAGTCTACATTGCGTAACGTTGAAAATCTCACCTATTTTCTTGCATTTCATTAAGGAAAATTCACGGCTGAAGGCAAAGTTGTCTTTCTTCTAAATGAAAGTATAGAATTTGTGAGTTTTCTAATGGTCATTGATAAGAAAATTTGCATTCTGCCTAAGAGTGAAACATGACCTTTTAATTTCTGGAATTTATAAGGCCCTATAGCTTCAAGTTTACCAATTTGACCAGTTTGTGGCAAACGACCATTTGAAGCACCGTCCAGAATAGACCATCTTACAGTTTTAGCTAAGTTACCTGGCGTAAGAATGGAAGTGAGGCTGCCGGTTGACACTGTTTTGATACAAACCTTTGTGTTTCTCTGATGTTAATTATGTAGACTAATAATAATTTTTAGAATTACAAAAACACGATAAAAACAGTAAGGTCACTGGCAGCTTCACAGCCATAATTCATAGGCTTAGTCACTGAGCAAACAACTAAAAAATGGCGTATTGATGCATGGGTAGTCATTGCTGAGTTCAGTCTTTTCTTTTTGATTAAAAGTGTTAACACGTACACTCAACCTCTTGTTAATTTGTTTACATTTGATTATGATGACATCTGGTCATCAAAACGTCATGACTTACTTAATATGTTATTCACTTCACAGGCATCCCAGGCCCCCGGTTGATAAGTAACACCATCTGGCCCAGGTTGCTCAAAGCATGGATAACGCTAACCAGCGTTAAATACCATGGAAACCTATCGGTTTTGACGTCTCTTAACCATTGGTTAGCGTTAACCAGGCTTCGAGCAACCGGTCCCTGGTGTTAAAGTTGGAGGAGGATTCAATGGGTTAATCATTTAATTTTTTTTTACAAAATTACTGATTCTCATCTGAAATTTACTCTGGCTTCCATTTATGTTTTCTGCAAGATGTCTCTCTCAAATCTCAACCAAAAAGCTGTCAATGGCAAGTCGAGGAACAATGATTGCAAGAAGCATGCACCCCTCCCTTTATTTGAGATTTCACTGTACTGGGCTGTGTGGATTCCATTGTTGTCTTATGCGGTGTATGCTGTCTGGATAGCTTCATATGGTATATACATCTACAGTAATATCATATTCTTTTATCTAGGCCTCAGTTGCAGGATTTTAAGGAGCATTACAAAGGGTTTAATTCTCTTGTCTTTCTCCTCAAATCAAACATTGCTTACAAGTATCCATAAATTCAGAGTTTGTGTTGTAGGAGTGGTAGATAGTGAAGAGAGCTGGGACAATTTTATGCAAAAAAACAAAAATGCACATGGTTAAGAAAGAAATGCTGAAGCTCATCCCCTTGGAGAAGAGAAGAGGTCAGGTTTTGAAGTTAAAATTAAAAAAAATTAAGGATTGTGCTGAAAGGGTTTCTCTCCTTTATGGGGGAGGGGGGAGGGAGGTCTGGGGGCTTTTGAAGTAGAGTATACTTAAGTAATAACATTCTGATTCAGATTTTTGAAGTGTGGACTACAATACACACACTTGAAAATTTATAATAGACCAATTTCAGTATATTAAAATTCATCCTTAAACAAAAGGCATCATCTTAAGGCTCTGGGGAATAAATTTAAGGATTTGCATAAATTTATTCCCCAGAGCCTTGAGATGGCGCCTTTTGTTAAGGACTGAATTTTGATGTATTGAAAGTGGGCTATTTCATTTGTAACTTCAGAAGATGCAGCTAAAGGATGTACTATGTTCAATTTACTGGCAACTTTTAAATTTGCCCAGTACTCACAATTGCTTTTTTGTGTGTGTGTGACAAACTAAATTTGCAAGTAAATAATTGCAGAGTATAAGGATGAAATATATGGGGAGTTCTTAGAGGAAAGGTGGACCTTTCTTGGGAGGAAGAAGGTAGGCAGAATTTTGCATGCCATTATCGGTAACTTTACGGCAAGTTTAGTTCCTTGCTCCAGGCTCCTTTCCCTAGAGCTGTAGTTACTGTTATCACCACTCACCATCCCCCCCCCCCTCTCCCCCTTACCTCCCACACCCTCATAGGCTGATTTACAAATACCAGACACTTTTAGTTGGAACAGTTAATGAATGGTCTAGAATCATTGTGTTGCAATATCACAGCTTATCTCGTTTCGCCCTCACGCCAAATTCAATGTTGTGTGAGAATTTAATCGAGCAACTGCTAGTAGGTATTTGTGAAGTCAACATTGAACGTGGGGGAAAATGGGGATGGGTGTTCCAACAAATGTGACAAAATTTAATATTGTAGATTTATGCTGGCAGTTAAGATCTCCACTATATCATGATTGGCAAGATGTTTGAAACAAAATCAGCAAAAGGTCCTCCTTTATGCAGGGATAGATGTGCATTGTTTGCTTCTTGCATTTTAATTTGTAAACCATCTCATCTAGTGAGTCATATCTAATTTGATTTGGACTTGTTTTACAGGATGTCACTGATTTTGAATGGGAGTTTTGGACGAGTGCTTTAACATTGTTGCTTCCAGCCATGTTGCTTCACATGTTTGGTGGACTTATTTTTTCACATTTCCTTCCCGAGGTAAGAGATCATAGATATATAGCCTGCACAAATGTATAGCATTACCATTGATGGTTTGAATATCTTTTAGCTATCTTTATCAAAGGTAAATTTAAAGGAGAAGAGAACACTTGCTTATGGGATTTCCCAATAGAGAGTTCAGATACTTATGGCACCTTTTTTTTTGTAACTGTTTTTGTTTCAGTTTAAGGGCATTTATTGCCTTTTGTTCTCGCTGACTTTTTGTGTTTTCTCTGTGGGATGGAAGTCACTCATTTTCTTGGTCAGTCACTGCTGCCTTGTGTTCGGAGTTTGTGTGATCTTCAAGTCTGTTGTCATGCTGTGGATCTGCTGTATTGGAATTTCATTCTCCCTTCAAATAAACACAATTAAAGAATGGCAAGTAAGAGACAGTGCTCGCTCATGTAACGTAAACAAGCTGGATTGCAAAACAGGGCTGATATCATTATGTTGTGGTTCAAGTATTTTCTGAAGTGATTTAAATGTTTTAAACCAGTTCAATTTGGTTTTCGTTTAGACAAAGGAAAATAAAAAAAACAACTGGTGTAAGAAATTTGAAACCACGAACAAATTTGAACCACAGCAGATACAGTGGTGAGGGCAATTGAAAACAAAAGGAATGAAAGGAACTTTATTTAAGTGTCTAGTCGTTCTAGTGCAGAAGCACTAATTGGGGATACTGTAAACTGAAATTAACAATTAATGTAACTCAAGGCAAATGTTGGTTTTTTAGGAGAGGAGAAACCAGAGTACCCGGAGAAAACCTCAGCTCGGTGCAGAGTAGAAAAGCAACAAACCCAACCCGCATATGATGCAGAGTCTGGGAATTGAACCCAGACCACATTGGTGGGAGGCGAGTGCTCTCACTACTGCGCCATCCCTGCACCAACATCAATGTTTTTCCTTCCTTTCTGAGGTCCTCCCTTGTTCCCAGCTTTTTTATCCCTATATTTTGTCGTTGTTCTCCAGTTCCCAGTCCAAATTAGGAATGTCCCTTTTTCCTTAAAACCACTGGGGGAACCTCCTTTTTCTGCTTCTTGAAGTTTTTCTCTGAATAGTGTGGATTTTCTTCCCTCAGAGATTTAATTCTTTTTTTATCTGCATTTTCCCCAAATTAGGATATAACTATTACTGTTGTCATCATCATTAATTTTTGCATTTTCATTAGCTACAATAAGTTCCTCCTTTGTTTCCCTATTTAACTTCTGTATGTGGCAAAAATCCCATGAAGTTTCTGCTCGGAGAAAAAACATGGTATTGGTTTCGGAAACATCAAAACGTTCTTTTGATAAGGAAACAAATTATTGAGGTGAACACCGTTTTTCATTCGTGATGCAAATTTTGCTCCAGCTTTCATAGCACGCGTTCAATTAAAGAAAACGCGCGAGTGTCTTAGCTTACACGTAAGAGAAATAGAACTTCCTCGCGAGTCGTCCCCTCCGCGCGTGGCATTCCCACGCAAAAAAGCAACAACAACACATCGCAAAAACCATCACCGGCCCGGGAAACATCACTTAACCATAATTATGTATTTTTATGTGATGTATACTGTTTACCTCTTAGGTGGACAGATTAAGCACAGACCCGCGGATAAAGAACCTAACCACATTCGTGGCCTTGATGTCAGTTCTCCGGTGCATTAGTTTTGGAATGGAATATTGTTGGCGTGCACGCGAAAATCTCAAGGACAAACAGTCTTCGCTGTACTCTCTGTTGGACCTTCTCGTTTTTAACTTTTACCTTCCTGTTTTTGTTAATGGCCCGGTTATCACTTTTGATACTTTTCAAAAAACGGTGAGTTATTTTAGATGGCAGTGTCTAAGTGGTAGACCGTTTTGCAGCGCAATTGTTTGGTCACGAGTTCGAGACCTGTTGGAGCATTCAATCTCATTTAGCTTTAGTGAATATAGACGAACAGAAAATGCAGAAAAATCGGATACTCTCTCCCCAAAATACAGAGCTGTAGAAATGGAGAGGGAAACAGAAAAACAACAGGAATGCGACAGAGACAAAAGTTTAACGGGGAAAAGTAGAGGGCCCGCACGGTTAACATGAGCGCTTTCAATTTATTTCCTTGCCGTCCTTCTTTTCAGTTCCTCTGCTTAACAATAATGTGAAGGAGGTTTGGCAAGCGGCACTCAGGATTGTTTAGACAGTTGCAAATAATCGTGAAGAGATTACATGTTCTAGCACTCTGCAAAGTCCCTTTTTGACTTGTGGCTGTTTCTGCTCAACCTCGTTCCCAGGGTCTCTCGAGCGAGGAGAGACCCTGGTAGGGTCTGGTCACGTGCTTCCGTGGCAATTGAAAACACTAGGGAGGGGTCCTCTCTAAACAAGGAATTGTCGCGTTGAGCTTTGTCGAATTCAAAGCGAGGCTAATAGCTTCGCGCTGCGACTCCGCGATTACCCGCGATTTTTTACAGTAGCATTCAGGCTGCAATTTCGCATAGTACTTATTCTAACGTTAATCTAAAAGTTAAACAAATTATCTGCCTCGAGGCGGTTTAACATGGCCGTGATGTTGTCGCCGTGTTACCCACTGGATATGGAAAGTCGGTTATACTTCATCTTCTTCCTTCGTTATTCCTCGACAAAATCAACTATGAACGTGGAGGAGCAGCTCATCCCGTAGTAATTGTTGTTTCCCCTCTAAATGCGTTGATCAAAGATCAGGTCAGAAGGCTCCAGGAAGGAAATGTTAAAGCAGCGGTATTGAACGTGAAGAAGAAAACAAACTCGGAGGATTTATCGCCGGACATAGCCGCAGAAGAACATATGTTCACATACCGCAGCACGTGAAACTTGGTTTGTTTTGGTGACAACACATTCCGCACTCCCGTAGTCTCAGTATAGACAAAATTCTTACTAAGCCGCCCCTCCCTTCATTGGATAAATTGTCATCTCCCAGATTCTGGGAGACACGTGACCAGACCCTACCAGGGTCTCTCCTCGCTCGCCCCAGGCGTTAAGATGAGAGACCCTGGGAACGAGGTTGGTTTCTGCTTAGGTGGTCTCATACACCACAAGCCTTTTTAGAGACATCACCGCCAAGCCGGCCACTTCTGCTGGAGAGAACAGGACAGCCACAACACCGGGGACTTTATCCCCTACTCTTCTCGAATAGTGCTTTGGTTTTTTTGCGTCCCACAGAGAACTTATGAACATAGAAGACATTTGTGAGTCGGGGCCTACGGTTTATAGTCCTTATCCGTGCAGACTTGAAAGTCTAACCATTTGCAGATGAAATTACAAAGGCAGCACTTTCTCCTTAGTTATTTTAAGATCCTGAGTGTTGACCCGGCCGGGGTTCGAACCCGCGACCTCCCGCATGACAGCCCGATGCTCAACCATGCCGGTGCGCGGTGAATATTTAACAATTATTCCATTCGCGCTTGTTGGATATGAGATGGTAAATAGCCAACGAGGCGCGTAGCGCCGAGTTGGCTATAACCAGTCTCATATCCAACAAGCGCGAATGGAATAATTGTTTTATTAAATTCCTTCAACTCCAAAAATTTGGAAGTACGAAATACGAGCTGAAAAAGCGAGCAAATCCGAGCGAAATCGAAAAAAACTTGATGAGAACTGATGCGGTGTTGTGTAATACCTTGTTGTCAGACAGACGCAGGCTCATCACAAAAACATTTCTTGCCTTTTCGCGTACTTCTAAACGTCGGAATTGATCCAAACTTTCCACAAAAAAAAATTTTTTTCTCCTTTTTGGCTTTATTCAAAGAGTAATTTCGCATTCCGGCGAAAACATTTTTAGTTTAGCAACGCTTAACGCAATCATTTACCATATAAGGTCAAACCAAGGTACGTGAGCTGATAACCGAGATTGAGTGAACCAATCAGAGCACGCGAAATGCATTATCCGAGGTTGAGAATTTAATAAGTGCAGTTATTCTTTTAGCCTTTTCTTAGGACCCAGTCCTAATCCCTTGTTTTCATCATCTCAGAAATCCGCTTGAAAAGCTCAAAAAACCCTGCAATTTATTTTTGTGGAACTCCTTTCCGGCACCAGCGTTAATTCCACGTAGATCATGTGTATAATGCACGGTCGTGGTTCCCTCCACATGGTATGCTTTGCAATATTAGGAATTCGCGCCTGCGATAATAGCGGGAAAAGTGCAAACATTTCCGGTCAAAACCTTTCTACTTTAATCTCCTGGAAAATATTGCCTGTAATTCGTATTTCTACTTACAGAGCTTTGTTTCTGTTTGTCTCTTTTCAGTTTTATCAACCACAGAGGTCTTTCACTCGTGAGGAAATCGCGTCAATCGTCAAGGATACAATTCGTACAATAGGCTGGTACATTTTCCTTGAGGGGTTTCTCCACTTTGTGTACGCGACCGCCTTCACTCAGGAACCCAGAATATTTACATCGCTTTCCAAGTGGGCACTCTGTGGAGTCATGTATTCCATGCTTCAGATTTTCTTGCTGAAGTACAAAGTGTTTTATCTTGGCGCTGGTTTGTTTGCTCGGATGGATGGAGTTGCCGTGCCCTTGCCGCCTAGATGTGTTAGCACGTTGTATCTCTTCACGGATATGTGGAAGTAAGATTTATTCACCATCTTCCGCGTTTGAAAGCCATTCAGGAAAAGTGCAAAAAATTTCCAAATAGGGCAGTTTTCTATTGGACGTCGTAAATTCAAAATCAAAATAAGAACGAAATTATTTTCATCACTCAAACAAAAACCTGCCTAATAACTTAACATTAATGAACGTGACTTTAATTCACTTGACTTCAATTATGTGTCTCCAATTCTTGAACGCTCATCATTGCAAACTGTAGACCCTCAGGGCCAGAGAGGTTCTCCTTTCCCAGGTCGTCTCGCCAGCAGAAAAGTTTGACAAAGGTTCCCACTATTAGCACTTGCTCCGCACAGTGTGAAAGAAACCCCCCAGCGAAAAACCTAAACAGTAATTGTTACCTTTGCGAAAAACCTAAACAGTAATTGTTACCTTTGTACATTTATAGCATTTTAACACTCAGGGTCTTAAAAGTGCTGCCTTTGTAATTACATCCGAAAATGGTTAGACTTTCAAGTCTTCTCGGATGACTATAAACTTTTCCTGTTAACCAACACTGTCGGGCGTTAAAGAACCCACACACTGTTCATAAAGAACAGGGGGGAGATTCCCGGTGTTGTGGTCTGCCCTCCTTTCATACAAATGCGTGGGTTACTTTTAGGTGGGTAGGTGATATCAAATATGGACCGATAGTGGCTGCCAGAGGCGTCTTTACAAGCTGACGTCCTATCTCACCTAGAGAAAGAATTGCAAACCGCCATGAGACTGTGATATGTGCGATATATAAGTCCTCAGTCATAAACTATAGCGCGGAGTTTTTGTAATCATGCGGGGTTAGGTGTTTAAAGGTTTCTTTTACTTATCTTCCTTTTCATTCTAGTTGTTTATTTTCCAGATATTTTGACAGGGGACTACACGTTTGGATGATAAGGTTTGATTTGAAATCATTTGATATTTTTACGTTCCTAAGGCCATGTAAAAAGCAAGTTTGGCGTTCTGCATGTAGGTTGTTCTATATTGTACTCTTTCTCGGGATTATAGAGAGGAAGTGCTCCGAGGTCAGCCTATGATTGTTCTTTAAGAGGTCGTATTTAGCACCCCTTTTGATACAAAGTTTTTGAAAACTGTACTCTACCCGTAACAAATTTAAACTTAATTTATGAGTAGCAAATGTAATAAAGTTAAGCGTGTCGACTTCCAGAAATATAGCAACCGGCTAAAATTGTCAGACGTGTTCAAAAATGCGGAAAAATTGGGTGCGTCTTACACATTATGTAACAAAGTGTCCCTGTAACTGTAGTCTGTAAACACTAAGCCAAGCTTTTAGCCTAAGCGCGAATAATTAATTACCGTTTAGACTTCAAGGAATGCTTTACCTGTATTTATGGACAAAAACACACCTTTTTTTCGTCTCATCAATTGGGAGCTTAAGCAACGGCGACGGCAACGAGAACGTCATCTCAAAACATAAATTCACGTTATTGTAATCACTTCGTAACTATTTCCACCTTTGTAATAGGACAAAGGCAGGAGCCCATGACTCATGGGCTCCTGACAAAGGTGTGGTAGTTCCTCAAGAATGACACTGGTCGGAACGGCGCTTAATTTAGGACAGAAAATGAAAATTTATCCTCAAGTGCGGACGTTCTTCATAAATCCTCAAATTTGGTTATTTCGCGTGGTGGTTTTGCTAACGACGGCAAAGAAAAGGACAAAATTGAAAAACGCACGTGCAGGGCCTGCAAAGCTATTGTTTTGGCCCAATAAATTTGCAAATTTGTGACGTTCTCGTTGCGGTCGCTGTTGTCGTTTCTTAAGGACGGTGCCTACTATTATTATTGAATGAAGGGGTAGTTTCTAAAGAAACTGTGGTGCTGCGTCGGTGGGGAAGTAGTATACAAAAATTTGGTTTTATCAACGGAGTTGATAATGTAAATTGGCCACCGTACAGAGATTCTAAAAGCTGACGTTTCGAGCGTTAGCCCTTCGTCAGAGCGAATCCCCTCTGACGAAGGGCTAACGCTCGAAACGTCAGCTTTTAGAATCTCTGTACGGTGGCCAATTTACATTATCAACTCCGTTGATAAAACCAAATTTTTGTATACTATTATTATTGCGCATACGTTCTGCGCATCTCGAAATACTCCAAATTCCTATGGGTGGTGCTTATCAATACAAGGATATTTTTGCGCGGTTTAAAACTATTCGGAGAAAGCAGAACTTTGCAAGTGCTCTTGCTTTCCAAAAAAAGAATTGGGGGTAACCATGCATTTTTCAGAGATAATTAAGCTTCAATTTGGAAAAGAACGCCATACATTGCTTTGTATTTCAAAGCTTTTTACAAATATTGTTTATTAATTATCTTCGAAAAATGCGTGGTTGTCCTCAATTTTCTTTTTGGATTTCAATAACACTTATTAAGATCTGCTTTTCCCGCATATTCAGTAAACCGCGCAAAAATACCTTTGAATTAGTAGGCACCGTCCTTAAGCTCCCATTTTTTTCTTTTTGACTTCAGGTATATTTATATACCCATGGGAGGGTCCCATAAGGGTATTGTTCGTCAACTCTTTGCTTCCATATGCACATTTGCCTTTATATGGCAATGGCATGGAGGTGACGTGGTCACGCTCTGGTGGTTTATTCCAAACTGGATGGGAGTGGTTACAGAGTCCATGGCGAGCATTGTCTTAGCTAAACCGTTTGTAAAAGGACTGGAGGTGAGTAACAGTGGTGCGGTTAAAGAAATTTAGAGAACAAGTCCACCTTTAAGGAATATCTTCTTTTATTTATCAACACATTGTGACAATGTCCAAATATGGTCATAGTGCGCTGTTGAGTACGCACGACGAATATTAATAATATTCGTCGTGCGTACTCAACAGATATCCTGCGATATGCGTAATTTTGTGTGTCGCGGAAAAAATGGTAGTTTTTCCAGCATTTTTTCCAATAAACGTAGTAAATTGTGCTTTGTTATCAATGTGTTGAATAATAAAACAATTATGCTGTTCAATCTTGCGGAATATCGCCTGATTTTAGTCAACTCGGCCTACGGCCTCGTCGGCTAAGAATCAGGCGATATTCCGCGCGATTTCGCCGGATACCCCCGTTGTTAAATATTATACAAACACCAATGGAATATCAAGTGAGCTTTCGCGCGAAAACATGGTATCTTCACACGTAAAGATAACATGTTTTCTTAACACGTCAAAAGATCACTGTTGCTATGGTTACATATAAAAATCGTGCCTTTCGGTGCCTTAGGTGAAATCATTTAGTATTTCATTGGTGTTTATATGAAATTTCGTATCTCTGCGCGGCCATGTAATATCCTCTGTATGTTCACAATCTCCTTATCAGCGAAAGCAAAGATTGAAAGATTCGAATCCAGACTAATCATTTCCGTCTCGATTGTTAAAGATGGCGGCGCCCGGAAATATGAAAGTGGAAAAAATACGATTTCGATTTTTAATTTTTTTAAAATTTCTTGATTATTTTTTTTTTTCAGGTACATGTGAACATGCACTCACTTTGAAAATTTTGCAACGAATTTTACTTTAAACATAATTTCCAACGGGTCAAGTTCTCTTTTTTTAGGAGTGTAGGTTCCTTTTAAGTCTTGCCTATCGTTTCGTCACGTTTCCTGTACTGAAAACTCGTAAGAAAAAGATAACCAAGTACCGGGGTAAAATTAGACAGCTTTTAAAATGCTGCTAATTGAAACCATCGTCAAGCCATCTGGCGCTTGAGCGCAGTGTTTTGTTTGGATTGGGGGAGTGGGGAATTTTTAGTTACTGATTCAGTCCTCGCGGATACTAATTTTGCGCAAGATGAAATGCGTCGACCAAATCTCTGTAGCACACAACGAGCAAATTCAACGTAGAGGCTAACAGGGAGATTTCTAAGTTCCTTGAAATGGAAATCAATTGTTGAAGTGGTACTTTTATCAGCTAGAACTGATCTGAACGGAGTTCGGTGATGAAAATTGAAGTGCCCGAATGTTTTAAGGGAAGTATAATTTCGTTTCTGAAATAGATACTTTCCCAACGAACTATTTGCTTCCCGAAAATGCAAGCTGGTCTTTTCGAGTACAAAAATTTGCAATAATAAATGCCTTTCAGCGGTTTGGGGGAACAAGAGAATATGGCTAATTTGAACTGGGGAAAGTGGGAACAATCAGAAAATAGCTTAGGGAACAAGGGAACATAAACAATTTTAGGGATCAAAAGGTTGAGATTATGTTTGAAAGTAATTTCGGGAACAAGGGAACACAAGCCAATTTTTATAGGAAACAAGGAGCCCCCACACCCCCCACCCCCTCTTCTTCCTGGGAGGGATTCAATAATAATTCTTTCAAAAACATAAGGGACTATTTTTCCTTGGTTGTAAATTGTTAAGGTGATGTTAGAATAACTTGATTGTTTTCAACAAACGTAGAAAAGCCTGAGGGAACACCAGACAAAAAAAATCGAAATCTGTACGGAGGCAACATTCCGTCCGAAGAGATATTTCAATTTACGCAATTCTCAGTATAAGAAACTAAAATCAACACAAGTTTCACGCAGGCTGTTTGTTTGTTTTTGTTTTTTAGGATAAGCTATCACCAGCCGCTTCTCGACGCATGCGCGCCGTGTTTGGGGTTGGGACCGTCTCTTGCCTCATTCTGAGCAACTTGGTGTTTTTATGTGGAACAGATCCCGTCTGGTTTTATATCAAGAGAATGTTCTTTGATGGTGTGTTTCGTTATATGCTTTTTCTTTTGTGTGATAAAAGCTGTTTTCAATTGATGGTCTAAGGTAGTTACGCAATACCGTCGTATCTTTGTTCACGTTTTCACCGTTAGTCTTGAAATGATCACATGGAAAACGTGAACACTCAACGGCAAATTTGAATGTTCATTCCAAGCTTCACCGCCTTTGCTCCTAATTGAATCCGTGTATGGTTCGGCTAGTTGAACGAACTAAAGTTATGACGAATGATCTTGCAATTTTAATTGACGCGTTTTCTGTGACGTGGCCGTGTTATATCTTGCACTCGCGGTTTTTTTTCCCGCGCTTTGAGCAACTTTAAATCTCGCTGCTTGGGGACGCGTGGCGATTGGTCAGTGCAACTACTTTCGTTTTTTGTTGACAACACACACACAAACGTCACAAACCGTTCTCTCGGTCGACCTCTTTGACACGACTCTTAACGTTTTTAAAAACCCCCGCTGGCATTTTTCTAGCCCTCTTCAGCCCCATTGTCTCCCTGTTCTGCACAAAGTGAGGATTATTTAAATATAACAAGGTTTTCCTAATAAATATCGTTTGATATGGATTTCAACACAGTAAAGCTGTTTGGATCACTTACCCAAAGGGATTTTGCTAAGACTATGGTCAGACATGGCAATAGCTGTTTCCGCTAGCTCCACCGATTTCTTTGCAGTTCCGCAGTGGTAGAGCACTGATCAGACTAATCGGCAGGTTGAAGGTTTTATTCTTGTAGCAGCGTATGTTTCCTCTAAACGAATTTTAACTGTTCGGATGTGTTGCTTTTTTTTTTTTTGTAATTCAACCGCGACAGTGAGAAGTCATAGTTCGCATTTATTTACTAACGCTGTCTTTATTTGTAGGTTGGCCTTCATCGGCAGGTCTGCTTCTTTTTTCTATGTATCTTGTTGTGCAAACCAATATGGAGCTAAACAGGCATATGTCTTCATGGTGACACGGTATCGCTGGTGTTAAATGAAGTCTTTGAGACTCACAACGCCTCAAGATCTTTCTTCAGTACTGAACTCGAAGCCGCTGGACACAACACTGATTGCAGCGTCTGTTCTGTTTCTGACGACTTCTTTAAGACAAAAAACAAAGATCAAACGTAGTAAATATATAGTAATTTATCGTGTGTATATCACCAGAGGATATGAGTACTTTTGATTCTGGAAAATTGATTGTCTGAAGTATGCGGTTGCAAACGATCTTGGAAAAAAAACTCCACAGATGACGTGGACTCGAACCAAGGACCGCGCGATTGCGTTGTCCATTGTCCTTCCTACCCATCCGTCACCCGGAATTTATATGATATACACAATTATAAAATAATTAGGATAGTAGGCACACTCTCATTGGTCAATACCTTTGTTTAGATGAGACTGTGACATCACACGAATTTTGATTGGTTGTGTTGTCAGACGCGCGTTTTGATTGGCTGGTAGGAAATATGAACGTGTATCAAGAAAATTTGTTTCAATCTAGAAGTAAAAAAACCAGCATTTTGCTCAGTTCATCTGTTGAATTGTCTTTGAGAAATATTTTATAAAAGTCGACAGTTATACATAACTGTCTCGAATTCTCCCAACTCCCCCTCGTGTTTAGGTGAGGTTATGGAAACACGGAAAACGTCCTCTATTGCTAAATTGCTAATTTGCTCTGAATTGACTGTTTTTGTTAATTTAGGACACTGTGTCCCAGGACGTGTGGGAAATGGTCATATTTATTTGAAGAGACAATTCAAGTGTATGGACATAGGACTCGAACCTGGGAATGTTGATTAATTTCACCCGTCACCTAACCGCTTGACCACCACACCGCTAGCTGCTCATGGAAAATATCTTAAACACTATTAATTTGATAATGCGTTATTAAACACTGTAAAAGGTCGGTTACCAAACTTCACGACAAAGTTAGACAAATAAAATCAAAGCCTACGCCTAATTGATCTAACTTAGGCCTAATTACTCTCCAGCAATAATATTCTATGGGAGACTTAAATAAATCTCTTTTTAAGACAGCAGTGTCTTGACCTTCAGTGGTGAAGCGGTTCTCATAGAGTTGACTCCGGGTTCAAATCCTAACCACGGGTATTTATCTTCCTTTTTTTTTCTCTGCTACCACAAGACCTGGGATACTGTGCGAATTTTTCTTACAGTATACACAATTCAGAGCAAATTAGCAATTGTGTATTTCAGATAAATTTGAGGAGGGGACGTGTGGGCTCTTTTTTCCTCCACTTCACCGTAGTGTCTTTTTCAATAGCGATTCTACGTGCGATGCCTTTGTCATGAACGTCTACGTAAGCTGGTATTTTAATCCCTGGTTTTCAGATTATTATTACGGCGGCCATGTTGCCCTTCCAAACATTGAACTCTGTTCTCATGAAAAACCTAGATTAATGGCCTAGCTCCCTCCAGTGTGGTATAGGGCATCCAAACTAGCAATTGGAAGCCGGTCGTAGGTTCGACTCGAGCCCCTGCAAAGAAGCACTCGGATTTTTTCCGAGTATCCCCGAGTCACCATCGGAAAAATACATCTTTATTTCATTCACCCCTGTAATCAATTTCTAACATCTCCGCCATTAGTACTATTTTCTGTGAAATCTCATGTGTCGAAGCCAATAACGCGTTTGAATATCGAGAAGACTGGCCATTGTGTAGGACAGATGGGAAAGGACCGTGCAATAGAGAAAGTGTGACGTATGAAACTAAATGTACTGGATGTAACAACGTCTACGTCGGAGAAACATCGAGGAGCGCGTATACCAGAGGGAAAGAACACTCAAAATCGCTTAGCAATAAGGAGGAACGTGGTCGGTATTTTCAAAACCGCAGAGCCACAATTATCACGTGATCAGAATTTTTCAACCGCAGACTGAAATCAACAGTCCGTGGAGCGGGCTGAAAAAAAGCCGCCAAGGACGAATAAATTAAATTTGAACCGGTAAAACGAGTAAGTAAACTTGTTTTGGCGCTTGCGCGTGCGTTCAGCTACGTAACTGCTGCGTTTTTTCCTGCGTTTGGGCGAGCCTGCTGTGTAGCGATTTCCCGCGAAATAAGACGAAGTGATGTCAAATACATCTCGTGGGGTCCTCGTGGGGTGTGACGTACTTCGCGCATGCTCGATGGAAAATCAAACGGTTGCTCTCTCTCGTATTCCGGCAATTCTCTACAGTAGTGTATTCTATTCTCGAATGCGGTCTCTCTAATTTAGTTTGAAACAGTAACAAAAGATGGAAGTTTTAACAGGGGCTTTACTTGCAGAAAAAAAATTCTTCGCTGTTTCATTTTAAAGCGAAGTTTATTTTTGGTTGATCGGATGATGGAAGTTGACCAAACGCCGGAAACAAATTTCGTTTTGTGATGTTTCACTCATTGGGCAAACAGGAAAATAAAAGACCATATAAAAGATTTTTTAAAGTGGCTGTTGTCGATATGCACTATTAAATCGCTTTTAAATCCTTTTTATCCTCTTATGACAAATATGTATTTTGTAAAGTCATTCTTTCCTACTTTTTTTCTTTTGGTCCTTAACCTTGACTCTGTAAACCTCTTGGCTGGTTGAGACATTCAAATGTGAAAGTGCTAATTATAATTGTCATTTGTAATTTCTAAATTCCTCTTTGGTCAACAGGAAGTTTTTGAAAAATTGGCTTGGTCAATCTTCCGTTAACCGGAAAGATTATTAGCACTTTTTATCGTTCTCTTGGATCACGCGATAAATTTTTTTCCCATTTTTTACTCAAGTTGGCCGTCAGTTCCTCGGGAGCTCCCTTTAACTACCTCGTTCTAAGAGTGCGCGCGTGTCAAAACTTTCGTTGCCGGGATACACGTGGGTCACTGCACTGTATCAGGGGATTATAGCGAAACTCCCATGCAGCCACTACAGACAGCGTTCATAAGTGGAGTCACTCTGCCTAATTTCAAAACAAAGCACAACTTGAACTGAAAATCTCGTTTGAATACATGTAAGTTCCCTATTTTATTCGAAAGTGCAAGGAAGTCAAAGGAATACTGAAATAATATCATCAAAAGAGTTCCTGTGCGTCTTGACAGTTTATAATAGCTTGTTTGCGGAAAAATGTTAATTTATGCCACTCCCACCACACGCCGAATCATTAAAAACCGTTACTTAATCCCGGCTGGAGGTATTCGTTAGCCCAATCTGCCGCGTAACCTTTTGACAGTACAACCTTCAGTTAAGATGGCTTTGTCAACGCGGTTCGCTATTGTAGCCAGCATCGTGTACTCTTGTGTATTGGCCGATCAAGGGCTTCATCTGAAAAGTAGCTCTGAAGATGAAGTCAACGGTTGTTACGAGTTTAATCAGACCTTAGCAGTTTGCTTCGATGTGCAGAAAAACTCCATCGTGATAAAGAAGACAACAGGAGAGAGACTTGTGCAATACCATAATCTAGGACGAGAAATGTTCTTCTATCAAGTTTTGGATCAATCTTTTATTGGGTAAGTGAGCATTTAAAGATTTTATT
>OX421455.1:35655826-35663326 GCA_949126865.1 Montipora capitata | reverse complement strand
TACAGAAAATCTAAATGCAGTTCTATGGGTTGGAGAAGGAAGTGAAGATCCAGGCAGAGTTGGATGTAAAATGTATACCCGACGTTTTATCACACGAGCTAATAAAGCTTAAGAAACCACTGTAGCATTTTGTGAGCTCATCGTCATCATATCTTTATTTACCCTCTGATTTTAGAGTATAGCTTGATGTAGCTATTGTAGCATCTCCAAGCATTTAACCTCCCAATCATGATACACTAAAAGGGACAGACCACAACACCGGGAACTCCATGTCCTCGAAAATTTGTGTGCGTTCTTTTATGTCCCACAGGGTTTTGAACATTGAAGGGTTGTGAGACGAGGCGTACGGTTTATCGTCCTTATCCGAGAAGACTAGAGAGTCTAACCATTTGCAGATGTCATTAGAAAGGCAACACTTTCTCTTCAGTTATTTAAGGCCGGTGCCTACTAATTCAAAGGTATTTTTGCATGGTTTATGAATATGCGGGAAAAGCAGAATCTCAACAAAATAATGTTATTGAAATCCAAGAAGAAAATTGGGGGTAACCACGAATTTGTCAAAGATAATTAATCAACAATATTCTTGGTTTGTTTGCACCCACGTGACACGGCAGCCATGTTAGATGGCAATACAATACAAGTTCCCAGCAGAGAGACCGGTTATGGGCCCTTTACAGGATAGTGACCACATGGTACAAATCCGCCATACTGGGACGCAAATTTCGCACTGGGACATCTAAAACAAAGCTAGTTAATCTTAATTTTCTTTGTTTAGATGTCCCAGTGGGCAATTTGCGTCTCAGTATGGCGGATTTGTACCATGTGATCACTATCCTGCAAAGGGCCCATTGTTCTTGCCATCCAACATGGCCGCCGTGACGTCAGATCCAAACCATCAATTATTTGTAAAAAGCTTTAAACTACAAAGCAATGTATGACGTTCTTTTTGCAAAAATGAAGCTTAATTATCTCTGAAAAATGCATGGTTATCCACAATTTCCTTTTTTGGATACCAAGAGCACTAGCTAAGTTCTTCTTTCTCCGCATAGTTTTAAACCGCGCAAGAATATCCCTGTTTTTATAAGCACCACCAACGGGAAACCGGAGCATCTCGAGATGCGCAGAACGTATGAGCAATAACAATAGTAGTCCCCCCTCCTTAAAGACCCTGCGTGTTGGTCCGGGCGGAGTCAAACTCACGGCCTCCCGCGTGGCAGCTCGGTGTTCAAGCAACTGAATCAACGGTGGGCTGATCGTCAGAGTGAAAAAACTTAACGCTTGAAACTCGTTTGATAAAACCATATTTTCGTGTTTTACTTCCCACCGGCACAGCAACCCAGTTTCGTCAGAAATTAATCCCTTCAAACGAACCACTGACAGATTATGGCAAAGACTCCACAAATCTTCCGTTTCCTTAGGCTATTTGCCGCCGAGCATAAACAGGCCGTAACACAAAATGTGGCCCTACATTTTCTAGTTGCTCCAAACTATAAAAGGAACTCAGTTCCCTAAGGATTAGTTTTGGACACAAACAGGTTGGCCGCTTCTTTGATCAAGAATATCAATGTCAAGTAAAGACTCCTGTGTTCCGTATAATAATTAAACACTACGGTTTTAAAAAAGACATGTAATAGGCCATTTTCGAAATATGAAATATTCAGCTTGATAAATAAACCGTCTGAGGTCCAATCGCTCAGTTTTGAACGTGAGTAAAGGCGTACCGTGAAATCCAAAACTTT
This sequence comes from Montipora capitata, assembly GCA_949126865.1. NCBI lineage: Eukaryota > Metazoa > Cnidaria > Anthozoa > Scleractinia > Acroporidae > Montipora > Montipora capitata. The sequence continues at coordinate 35,661,587 of OX421455.1, read as the reverse complement.
CACTCAAAGTAATCTGAAGGAAAAAAGGAAGTGATTTTTTTTTGTCATAGGGGCAGTTTAAAAGACCCTGACTTCAAAAGTGACGATTTTTTCAAGCTAAATTTATAATTCTCTAAACCAGAGTAGCATCAGACTATGTCTACCATTTGACTTTAATTATTATATGTCACAGGCCATTTGTCCTTGCATTACCCCTATACCGCAAAAACCTCCCCATGTCATCTGTTACCATAGAAACTACTACCGCTTTAAAAAAGAATGCATTACCAACAGTAAGATAATACTCATCAATGTTGTTGCTGTAGCGAAATTCTGTTGCTTACAAGTGTATGCAGGCATTCCCACATTAAAGACACAAGGACTCCTGAAATGGAAAACTTTCTCCATTCAAACAAAACACTTTTGGAAAATGAAACTATGAGCATAAAGCAGTGTCATTTAAAAACATGTTCTATGTTCCAAGCAATGCTGGCAAAAATGAGGTAGGGAGTTTGAGCAGACAATGGCAACAACAATAAATACAAAAATTCAAAATGTTACCCTTTCATCATTCTTCCCCCTCTTTCAATTTGCTTCAGGGGGCTAAGTATCACTTTGTTGGAATAACATGAACTGTCCCCTCTGAAGGAGAATAACGTACCATTTTTAGTTGTATGCTCTCACAGTCATCAAAACCTTAAATTGGACAATTTGACATTGTTTTTCACACAGACTATTTTCCCAATCCCACAATGCAATAATTTTTGTGGGGGGTTACACTCCCTCCCCTCCATATCCACAACCCCTGTATCATTGCACCTACTCCCTATTATCGAAAATCTTTACCTGGAGCTACCATGTACAATAAACCTTACACAGCACACCATCCCTCTGTCTACAAAATTATTGAACAGAAGCAACTCATTCAGCTGATTCCACTCCACTTCACAGATGTGTAAACAATTTTGTTGGTGTCCTCATTCATAGAACAGAGAAGTGCTGTTTTCTTTACACTTGCACCCAGTCTTCCAGCAGAGATAATCTCAAATGGTGTGATCTTTCTTTCCCAGGGAATAATAATCACTACATAAAATGAATGATATCTCGAAGGGTCACCCGGATAGGCAAGAAAATCTCCTCCAAAATTGACACCTGATGTTAAATAAAAACCTTTTTCCCACAGGTCTGCAAACACCTTGTAACGTAGCCTTTCTGGGTCTGTTTGAGGATATGTCCAACGTGCTTGTTGTGCAGGTATCAGTCTTTGAGGCATTGTGCTTGGAATATGAATCAAGGTTCCATGTTCTGAATGTTTTGAATTACTCTTTCCATCTTCTGAACTTGTCGACAAGGTTTCTACATCAGCCTTTATCGCATCACTATATGTGACTATTTTTCCTTGGTTGCAAATCGTTAAGGTGATGTTAGAATAACTTGATTGTTTTCAACAAACATAGAAAAGCCTGAGGGAACACTAGACAAAAAAAATCGAAATCTGTGCGGAGGCAACATTCCGTCCGAAGAGATATTTCAATTTACGCAATTCTCAGCATAAGAAACTAAAATCAACACAAATTTCACGCAGGCTGTTTGTTTGTTTTTGTTTTTTAGGATAAGCTATCACCAGCTGCTTCTCGACGCATGCGCGCCGTGTTTGGGGTTGGGACCGTCTCTTGCCTCATTCTGAGCAACTTGGTGTTTTTATGTGGAACAGATCCCGTCTGGTTTTATATCAAGAGAATGTTCTTTGATGGTGTGTTTCGTTATATGCTTTTTCTTTTGTGTGATAAAAGCTGTTTTCAATTGATGGTCTAAGGTAGTTACGCAATCTCGTCGTATCTTTGTACACGTTTTCACCGTTAGTCCTGAAATGATCAGACATCAAGTTACATGGAAAACGTGAACACTCAACGGCAAATTTGAATGTTCATTCCAAGCTTCACTGCCTTTGCTCCTAATTGAATCCGAGTATGGTTCGGCTAGTTGAACGAACTAAAGTTATGACGAATGATCTTGCAATTTTAATTGACGTTTTCTGTGACTTTTCTTTTTTCATATCTTGCACTCGCGGTTTTTTCCCGCGCTTTGAGAAACTTTAAATATAGCTGCTTGGGGGCGCGTGGCGATTGGTCAGTGCAATTACTTTCGTTTTTTGTTGACAACACACACACAAACGTCACAAACCGTTCTCTCGGTCGACCTCTTTGACATGACTCTTAACGTTTTTAAAAATCTTCGCTGGCATTTTTCTGGCCCTCTTCAGCCCCATTCTCTCCCTGTTCTGGACAAAGTGGTGATTATTCAATTAAACACATTTCAACCGGCTCTTAACAAAACTGGTGCAGATCATTTTCATTTTTGCCAATCCCAGTTTATGTCTGCTCATTTTTGAAAGCTATATATATATATAACAATGTTTTCCTAATCGATATCGTTTCATATGGATTTCGACACAGTAAAGCTGTTTGAATCACCTGCCCAAAGGGATTTTACTAAGGCTGTGGTCAGACATTGCAATAGCTGTTTTCGCTAGCTCCTCCGATTTGTTTGCAGTAGAGCACTGATCAGACTAATCGGCAGGTTGAATGTTTTATTCTTGTAGCAGCGTATGTTTCTTCTAAACGATTTTTTAACTGTTCGAATGTGTTGGTTATTTTTTTGTAATTCAACCGCGTTGGTGCTCTAAGGCGTCTCGCAGCGACAGTGAGAAGTCATAGTTCGCATTTATTTACTAACGCTGTCTTTATTTGTAGGTTGGCCTTCATCGGCAGGTCTGCTTCTTTTTTCTATGTATCTTGTTGTGCAAACCAATATGGAGCTAAACAGGCATATGTCTTCATGGTGACACGGTATCGCTGGTGTTAAATGAAGTCTTTGAGACTCACAATGCCTCAAGATCTTTCTTCATTACTGAACTCGAAGCCGCTGGACACAGAACAGTTTTTAAGAGCTTCAGACAACTGATTGAGCGTCTGTTCTGTTTCTGACGACTTCTTTAAGACAAAAAACAAAGATCAACGTAGTAAATATATGGTAATTTATCGTGTGTATATAACCAGATACTTTTGATTCTGGTAAATTGATTGTCTGAAGTATGCAGTTGCAAACGATCTTGGAAAAAAAACTCCACAGATGAAGTGGACTCGAACCCACGACCGCGCGATTGCGCATGCGTTGTCCACTGTTCTTCCTACCAATCCTTCACCCAGAATTTATGATATACACAATTATAAAATAATTAGGATAGTACGCGCACTCTCATTGGTCAATAGCTTTGTTTAGATGAGAGTATGGAAACACGGCTGTGACATCACACGAATTTTGATTGGTTGTGTTATCAGACGCGCGTTTTGATTGGCTGGTAGGAAATGTGAGCGTGTATCAAGAAAATCTGTTTCAATCTAGAAGTAAAAAAAACCAGCATTTTGCTCAGTTCATCTGTTGAATTGTCTTTGAGAAATATTTTATAAAAGTCGACAGTTATGCAAACCCTCGACTGCGTCTCGGGTTTACATAACTGTCTCGAATTCTCCCAACTCCCCCTCGTGTTTAGCTGAGGTTATGGAAACACGGAAAACGTCCTCTATTGCTCAATTGCTAATTTGCTCTGAATTGACTATTGTTGTTAATAGGCCTTATTCACAATAGCCGCCATGTTGGTTTTCAAATTGTCATGCAAATTAGCCATGTGTTATGCTGGGGGGGCAAACATTGGAAAAAAGACAAATTGCGGAAAATCGGTCAGTCGAAATATTGAAACAACATTGCTAAAAGTACACTTTAGAATTTAGAATTAAGTACCTTTTATGATAATTTTATATCTTTTGATTGCCTTTGACATTTTGACTTTCTACTTCGTTATCTGCTCATTTTTCACTAAAAAACGTCGAAGTAACTTGTGTAATCATTCCATTTGACTACTTAGGTGATAAACATTCAATGAACGTGAAACAAATCATCTGTGTGGCTAAGGTGTTCGTTATAAGCTCTCGAACTTGTGTTGTTTGCCCCCTCAGAAGTGTATAGCTAATTTGCATGATAATAGCAAATCCAACATGGCGGACATCGTGAATAAGGTCTATTTAGGACACTGTGTCCCAGCACTTGTGGGGAATGGTAATACTTGTTTGAAGAGACAATTCAAGTGTATGGACCTAGGACTCGAACCTGGGAATGTTGATTAATTTCACCCGTCACCTAACCGCTTGACCACCACACCGCTAGCTGCTCATGGAAAATATCTTAAACACTATTAATTTGATAATGCGTTATTAAACACTGCGAAAGGTGGGTTACCAAACTTCACGACAAAGTTAGACAAATATAAAATTAAAGCCTACGCCTAATTGATCTAATTTAGGCCTAATTACTCTCCAGCAATAATATTCTATGGGAGACTTAAATAAATCTGCTGCGTTTTTTCCTGCGTTTGGGCGAGCCTGCTGTGTAGCGATTTCCCGCGAAATAAGACGAAGTGATGTCAAAATTGATGTCAAATACATCTCGTGGGGTCCTCGTGGGGTGCAATCTCGTTCCCAGAGTCTTCGTTCCCCTTGACCAGCGGGTCGGGTTACGAGAGACTCTGGGATAATCCGTTTCGAATGGACAGAGCTGAAAAACGACTGCGCAAGTCACTGATCCGCGGCACGAAACGCAGGCTCAAGGGCGCGCTCATTCAAAAAGACTATTTGTTCGCCGGAAAATGACAGCCGTTGCTTAAATCAAAAAAATAAGGTCGCCGTTTGAAAGATAAGGATTTTGTCACAATTTTTGACGAGTTTTGATGTTTTTCCAAAAATTGAAGTGGTGTACAAATTGTGTAAAAATTGTTTTCGCGCGGTAAATGCACCTTTCGTGTGACTATACGGTGAATGGAGGTAAGGAGCGCTGCAATGCTTACTTTTTTGACAGTGTTGGCTTTTGTCGCAAGTTTCTCGAACGATTTTTGCAAGTTGTTGGTTTTCTGGGAGGACCAGAAATTCCCTTAAACCCTGTTTTGGCGATGTTCGGCCGGTGGAATTGGTGAGAGCTTCGAACTTATCGGTGGAGACTAGTTCGCCGAGTGGTTGCGATACAGGACAATGCCTCTTTGTCTGTGTTGGTAAAGAGACATTGAAAAACCTTATGACGTTCCAGATACTCTCTATAATACTCTGAACAACAAAGGAAGACAACTGGTGAATTATAGACCGGGTGGTGAATGGTGACACGCTTACAAAAGATATTTTGGCAAGCATGCTGAAAGCGATATTAAAATGGAGTATGCAAAGATGCAAGAACTTAGGCAAATTGAGCTCCACGTTTCTCCAAATTTTAATACGAATTTATAAGTATCATGAAAGCAAAATACATCTTTCGCTCTTTACACAGCATCTTTTGTTAAATTTATAGAAGAGCGATGAAAGCCGGCCCCAACAGAAACTGAGATAAATCGGTGAAAAGATTATACACTGTATGATACACAGAGCAGGCAAAAAAGTGTTTCATCCTGGAAAGCCCACTTAATGACATTAAACAGCTCAGAGAAAATTAATTTGCCCCTTGATTTGCTTGCCTTTTAAAATAAAAATTCATCAGATCCTAACCTGATCAAGAGACGTCATTAATGTTATTTTTCTTTCAGAAAGTAAATCTTTAACAATTGACAAGAAACTACAAAAATTTTACAAGGATCAGTTCAGACAACACAGTGCATATTGCAAAACTGATCTAAACTTGAGACATTTCACACATGCATGCTACATTGTACTTGATGAGTTTGAACAAAATCTTTAGAGCATAG